>VUQS01002638.1:18025-54431 GCA_015108495.1 Heterochromis multidens | reverse complement strand
CAGCGACCTCCTGCGGCTGGCAGCCGAGAAGGACGCTGCCGGTGGAGGCTTCCTGCTGCGGGGAGGGGGAGGACGCTCCAGCGAGCGGCGCCTGGTTCGCTTCTTCAGCGGGATCTTCTCCAGGAGGGACGGCGCCTCCACATCGACGCCGGTGGGGAGCCCGAGCACCAACAGATCGCTGCGCCGGAGCCGGAGGGCGGTGCTGTCGCAGTCCAGCACGGAGAGCATGAACGGAGGGAGCGCTGACGGTAAACACACACATCAGCTGGGTCACGTGACTGCGAGGGTTCAGGGGTAGATGTTTGAGAGCTTGTGAAGAGTGTATGTGTGTGTTTGTTTTGGACAGCAGGGTGATGTTTGTTTGAGGCGCTGCTGCTGTTTGTCTTTCATTACTCGGAGCTCAGTGAGCTCAGTCTTCTCACCTCCAAACCGAAGGGAAGAGAGACAGAAACTATTGAAGGGTTAAAAATATCAGACAGGAAGTAGGAGCAGGGAGCAGTTTGACTTTTATCTGCAGCATCCTCTTTCCATCGAGAGGGGACGAGTGGAAAACATGACGGGGCCGAGAGGAAGTGCATTTGTTCTGCTCACAGACAGATGTTTCTCCATCAGCCTCGGTCCTCTGTGGAGCACCCAAAGTGCTCAAAATCCCAAATGAATAAACAAAAAAGACTAAAAGGCACCAGAAATGTGCCTGTGCAAGAAATAAATACAAAAACAAATAAATATAGCAGAAATAATTTGTAGGCACTGGCTAATGTGAGGTTTGTTTAGAGGCTTTTATTGTGAAGGAGCTTTGTTTTCTCCTGGTCTCAGGTTCTCTGACCTTTCCTCAGGCAGGGGGTTCTGCAGGTCTCTTAGAGGTGGACTAACAGGTTTAGGCCTGATGACACAGAGGAGCTGGGGGTGGGTGGACATGTTTGAGATTCCTGAGGCGTTAACCCCCCAACCCAGCGAGCTGCCAGATGACGGCCTCTGGCAGGTAACCTGTTTGTTCTGGTGAGACGTCCTGAGGCCGCGTGAAACTGGGCGGCAGAAATGTGTCTGTTCACACCCTAAATAATGTGGGAAAACCTTTCAAATTAAAAGAAGTAAAGGCAGTAGGACAATTAACTGCTATCTTCTCAGGTATTTCTCCTTATTCCTTCACATTTTGTAGATCACTCAAGAAAATAACTGGCAGCCCGACTTAGAAGCATACACCAGCCACTGCTTTTCTCTTTCATGTTCACACCGACCAAGAAAACTCAGCAGGGAGGCCTTTATTTTGAAGTTCAGTGTTCAAGTTATGTTTTTTTGTTTTTGAATGAGTCGATTCTCTCTGATGGCAGCGTGTTCAAAGGTTCACGCCTCCACAAGGCGAAGGCAGCCAGGCTTTTAACCCTTATTTTAAAAGCACAAAGCAGCGCTTTTAACAACAGCTACACAACAGCTCCTCACTGCAGAGCGCACACATTTATGCTTCGTGTTGGCACGGCAATGATGATGACTAGAAATAGTATGTGGAAATGAGAAAATAATTAGTTTCCTCACCTTGCTCTGGTGTCTGACTCTAATCTGTCCATCAGTTTTACTTGTTGTTTGACTCGACACCTATGCGTTAACTCACCCTGCTGCTGCTGCATCCTGATTGGCTGATCCCAGAGCACCTATGTCTATCACTCATCAGTGCACAACGTTTCTTTTTTTCTTTTTCTTCTGAGGCGAGGGATTGTTGTCTGATAAAGACGGCCCCTGACCTCGGTGTGTCTTAATGGACTCGACTGGTGTGTGTGTGTCTATTGGGAGTAAATGTAGGGGAATGTGTGTGTGTGTGTGTGTGTGTGTGTGACCTACATCAGCAGCCATGCAGAAGTAATATGGGCTGTAAAAATGCACACACTTGGATGCCAATTACTGCGTCTACGTTTGCATCAATTTATCTGCTTTTTCTCAGAGACTCTTCTTTTCTTTCTTGATCTGTCCAACACACAGGCACACGCACACACACACACTCTCGTGGATCTTCTGCAGCTGAAGCTCCTCCAGATGAATCGAGCTGTTTCGTAGTTATAGCTTTGATCCTCCTCTCTGCTTTCCCTCCATACATAAACCACACACACACACACACACACACACACACACACACACACACACACTCTACAATGGGTATAATAGGGAGAAAATCCTATTAGAGGAAATGCTGCAGGGAGCAGAGATGGAGGGATGATGGAGAGCTGACTCTCCTCCTTCCTTAGTTCCTTATCTTCATTTCTCCTTTTATTTCGTATTTTTCCTTCCTCATCTCCTTCTCTCTCTCTTGAACCCATCATTTTCTGTTTCTTTCCTTCCTTAAAATCAAACCTTTCCACTATCCTAACTTCATCTTTTTCTCGCCTCCTTGCCTCGTTTTCTCCATTTCTTCTTTATATCTTTCCTTCCTTCCTCTTTACTGTCTCCTTGCTTTAGTTTCTCTTCCTCCTTTCCTTCCTTCTCTTTACTGTCTCCTTGCTTTATTTTCTTTCCTTCCTTCCTTCCTTCTCTTTACTGTCTCCTTGCTTTATTTTCTTTCCTTCCTTCTCTTTACTGTCTCCTTGCTTTATTTTCTTTCCTTCTTTCCTTCCTTCTCTTCATGGTCTCCTTGCTTTATTTTCCTTCCTTCCTCCTTTCCTTCCTTCCTCTTTACTGTTTCCTTGCTTTATTTTCCTTCCTCCTTTCCTTCCTTCCTCTTTACTGTCTCCTTGCTTTAGTTTCCTTCCTTCCTCCTTTCCTTCCTTCTCTTTACCATCTCCTTGCTTTAGTTTCCTTCCTTACTTCTTTCTTTCCTTCCTCTTTACCGTCTCCTTGCATTATTTTCTTTCCTTCCTTCCTTCCTTCTCTTTACTGTCTCCTTGCTTTAGTTTCCTTCCTTCCTTCCCCTCCATGCTTTTGCTCCTCTCGTTGTTGAGTTTAGTGAACTTCAGGCAGATCCGTCCTCAGGCTGTTCAGTATTTAAAGTTGCCTCAGTTTCTGTTCACATTGCCAATACAGAACGTTATAATCCATGAGAAAAGTTGCACGGAGCAGGTTTAATGTGAGCGTGTTCTGGAGATGGGAGGAACCAAAAGTGGGCAAAGCGCTGTCCTGGTTCTGGGTCTCCGGCTGGGACTCTGCCTGTATCATTACTGCAGGCGGGTCAGGCCAGTGGAGCGCGGTGTGTTAAAATAACCGGACCCGAGTGTGACTGCAAACCGCAGCCTGGAAACCATCAAACCTCTTTATTTTTAACAGCGCTCGCACCAGAGTCTGTGAGGAAAATGGTGAATTTAACAAACACGTTTCTCTGCAGTGACATGTTGGCTCAGGCTCATGTTCTTTCCTCTTTCTGTCGACTGTTTTCAGATCACTGCATGAACACATAAGAGAGCTTTTAGAAACTCGTCGATGTTGTAAACTTTGCAGCAGAAGTCTTCCCTCCAGGAAGCAGCCGAGTTTTCCGTGCTAACCTTCAGAGTCTCAGGAAACATTCATCACTGTGTGTTTGAGCAGCGAAGCCTCGGCCGGCTGCCGCTCCCTCCTCTCTCCGAGGCTTATTAGCCGGCTGCTGTGTCGCCTCAGTGCTGGAGGTTGTTCAGGGGTCAAAGAGCATGTGTGGGAGGTCGGTGTGTGTCCTCCCTCCTCCTCACTTCCTCTTCAGAGCCAAGTTGGCTCGTGTGGCGAGTCTTTGTGGTCGGCTCCCTTATTTGAAATCAGCGGTGAAGCGGCTCAGTCCACCTGTGTGCATTAAAAGTAATCAATTACCTGATAACTGAGTTATTGTTGAAGTCACTGATCGAACTGAAGGTCGTGCTCATACAGAGAGCCTGGTTTCCAGTCTGTCTCACTTCACTTTAATGGTCGATCTAATAAATGTTTAGGTCAGTAATGGTTTTCAAATGCACCAAAATCCAAAGGCTGTGGTGCTCGCAAGGCGTTCCTAATATTTTGGCTTGTATATTTTAATAGATGATTGCTTTGTGTTAGATTGCCGGCTCATCAGGCTTCCTGATATCAGTTACTGGCAGAGCGAACGTAGCCTGTGTGTGTGTCCTGTAATCCACGACTGGCCGAGTGAAGTTGGCGTGCCGGTTGGAGCCCCGCCCCTCCCTGCAGCTTAGAGCTCTTACATAAGGCTCAAATCCATCCGAGGACGCACACACTCTGAATCACCCCTCTGATGCGCAGCATCGGCAGCAGAGCGAGCCAAAGTTTAGATGCACCCAGGACGGTGTTAACGCCTAATGTAACCATGCTGAAACAAGCGCCTCCTCCTCCTCCTCCGTTCTTTAGAGAACAAAGGGAGCAGAGCAGCTGAACTGATGAGCTAAAGATGCTAATAAACCTGGAATCAGTTTACAGACTGAACTCTGCCTCACAGCAGCTCTTTACCTCGAGTCTAATGCTGAGTTAAATTAAAACAGTTTGTGTTCCTTCTCAGTAGTCTCTCATCTTCCTGTCAGAACACACCAGAAAACGCTGTTTCCTGGATCCAATATGGTCTTAAAAAAGATTGTTTTGAGGAGAAATGATCGCTCAAAGTAGCCAAATTCTCCAGAAGCAGCTCCTGTTTGCAGTTCATCATAGATCCTCAGACAGCTCCCTCTGAATGCTGAAATATCCTGTAACAGAGAGAGATTCTCACTGAGACAGAGTGCTTTTCCTTCTGTGGTCTCTGAAAGGATTCCCATCAAAGATTAATAAACAGACTGACTTTTATTTTGTAGTCCGAACCCTCTCATGAGTTTAAAGCGTAGTGTCTGCAGCCGTCCCGTCGGCCGATGGGATCAGGAGTGTGTCGGGTTTGTAGCTTTCAGCGGCTAAAAATAAGAGAAGCCTGGAGATGAGTCAGTTTGTAGACAGACGAGTGGATGTTGTGATGGAAGCAGATTCATACATAAAGATGGAAGCTTGGCTTTTTTTGGCTCAGTTTCCTTCTGGGTTTTAACCTCTGCACAGAGTTGGTTTGCAGGGACAAGTTTTAAATAGTTTTTTTTTTTCTTTTGTTTGAGTTTTTTGCTTCTCAGAGTAGGAAAATGTTTATTTCCTGTTTTCATTAAATGTGGCGTCGCTCAAGGATCTGTTGTAGGTCCTCTTCTTTTTTCCACATTCTGTACGATACCCCTCGGCCCTGTCTTTCAGAAACACAGACCTAAATATTGCTGTGTGCAAATAACACCCACTTTTATCTACCTGCTATGTTTGACAGTATCCTTCCAGTGGATGAGTTTAAGCGCATTAAAACAGGTCAGAGTTGTTTTTTGCCTTTTAAATGAAGACAAAGCAGCATAAAACTCTTAGACATCAAATGCTTCTCACCTGAAAACATCTCTGCTTTGCTTTAAGTCACTTTGTTTACATGCACACTAATATTATACTGATTTAAAGAGCATTCTTTGGTTGTGTGACCCATTCAGTCTTATCTGCTGTTCTGTAATGGCTGTTGTAGAGGAGCCCACGTTTCTGGTCTGCGGGAGAAACGCACAGTCTCGAAAACTTTACGAAAGACTTGGACATTAACGGGTTTTTGTATATGCTTGAATATCCCTGTGGTGACCTTTTCAACAAGGTGGCTGAAGGAGTGAAAGTAGGGAATTGTACGGCTTAATAATCCAAATCTTTTGTGCACGTAAACGTAGTCACTGACTGCCTCTCCTAAATAGCATGACCTTGGCCTGGATTACACGAACATAGTCACTGATGGCGAGGATTGGCAGGCAGGAACCCGTCCACACCCTTCTGAATGAATGAAGCTCCACTGGGAGTCAGCGGGAGGAGGTCGGGGTGGATGACGGGCGTTCAAAGCACAATAACTCACACCAGAGACCAGAACCCTCATCCAGATTTCCTCTGAGGTTTAGGCTGTAAAAGCACCTCTGTGAATGTTTGGAAAAGGCAGCACTTTTGATTGAATGTAAATAAACTTATCTGCATTGGATATTCTGGGAGAGAATGTAACCTGATGCTGTTTTGAGGAGATTGAGTTGAAGGAGGGGGACATAAACCGGCAGTTTCAGAATCTGAATGTAAGAACATGTCAGAGTTACTGCCAGATGAAGGCTGTAGGGGAGTTTAAGGCAGTTTTAGTTTGCGGCTCTGCTGTTTGTTTCCAGGTGGAGTTCTTTCAGCTCCTTCCCGTCCACACCTCTGTCATTATTCTGCAGCCTCCGCCTGCAGCCTGGCTGATGGAGGTGAACGTATTGTTTGCTCTGACGGCCCTTCAGTCTGTCAGTCATCCAGTTAAAGAGCTGTTTCACTCGGGGCTACAAAGAGCATTTCATTACAATGAAAATAATGATGCAGTTCAGCCGTTTAAAACCTGCTGTAACCCTCTGCTGTTAAACAAACACGTGGTGTGTGTGTTAATAGGTTTGAGTTACGTCTTTCCAGTCCTTATGTAAAGATTATTCAGGTAAACTGAACCTACTGTAGAGTGTACAGCTCAAACTGATACACCCCTTAATTAATCAGCAGCTTTTCTTAAAGAAAGAGTGAATACTTGCAGCATTTTTCAGCCTCTCAGGGGTGTTTCTGTGTTTCTTGGCCAGTTGATGATCAAATTGAAGAGACATTAATGGTAGATGGACCTACTGATATTTCACTGGCACCTTAAAGGGTGGTTTGGGTTTATTTCAGCCTGATGTTTCTCCCATTAATGAGGGTAAAAGATGATGCTGTGGTGAGTCAAAGCAGTCTCATGCAAGTCTGAAATGCTCACAGTAATCTACAATCTGCAACAAAATGAAGTTTTTACAGGGTTAAAGGGTGAAAAAGGACACAGTCATTTTTTTTGCTTTCATGACAAAAACTGTACATCGACACCCCCCAAAAATCTGATCTTTTTTATGTTTTACATCGTAAAACGTTCACACGTAACCCTCAGAGATCCCAAAAACCAATCAGCGGGAGCCAAAGTGGTGTTTTCATTCAAATATTGCCAAAATTACACAGTTTAATTTTTAAACCTTTAAAATCAATTTCTTGCTCCCAACATGTTGCATTAAAAAAATTTGCCAAAAATAAACTGTTATCAGTAAATCAGATCCTGTAAAAATAAAAAAATTCTGAGCTCTTCAGCACAACTGAGAAGCCATGACTGGCTGAGCTGTGACCAACAGTCACGCGACAATAATTCAGCGAGTTTTCTGTATCTCTGTTTACAGCAGGCTCTGTTTGCATGCTGCACTTCAGGAGGGGACTGAGAGGAAAAGTGTATAAAACTCTTGGTTTGTAGAAGTCCTAAAAATGTAAATACCCAAAGAACTGCAGCAGGTCGAGTGTTTTTCTGTTATAACTTTAGTTTTACCGGTTTCCTTCTAAGCTGTGGTTGTTCTGTTTCTGAGGTGCAGCTGTACAGAAATAAGCGCAGAAGCTGCTTGGAGTCCAGAGGGTTACATTACATCTTATCTCATTTTCTGGTTCGATTTAACCAGTAAAAATACTCCGTTGGCTTTTTGCTTTATTCACAACAGACACCAGAAAAATCTGAGTGATGTCGCTGCGCAGCTTTGACCTCATAAACCTGCTTTAGGTCACAAACGCCGTCTAACTCAGCTCCACGCCGGACTCCTGGACAGACGCAGCATCATCGCTCTGATTAAATGGACTCCTGACCGCGAGTGTGTGTAAGGATGAGGATGGTTAAAGTGTGTTTAGGAGTGTGTGTGAAGCAGTTTGTAGCCGGTGGTGTGACGGTGGTTTTATTTGATTTGAGATGAGGATGAAAGCGGCTGGCATGCTGCCAGCCAACCAGCCCAGAGTGTGTGTGTGTGTGTGTGTGTGTGTGTGTGTGTGTGTGTGTGTGTGTGGTGGGGGATGGTTGTGTTGCACTGATTAAAAGGCTGATATTTAGGTCAGTGTGTGTGTGTGTGTTAAGCCGGTTATAATGAGTCTGACCGGCACTGCCTATTGATATCAAGTCTATTAATGGACTGTTTATTGATTTGGAGTTTATCTCATCAGTGATTGGCTCGTTGATGTTGCAGCTCCGCCTCACAGCTACTTCTTACTGTTTAAAGTTGCTTTTTATTTATTTATTCCTTTATATTTATGTAATAATTCTCCGCAGCGAGTTTATTCATGATTTTTGAGCTTTCATGTTGGACATCTTCAGATTTCTGTGGTTCAGAGTGACACTTTATATCAAAATCAGTCAAAAGAAGATGGTCCTGCAACTCTTAAAATTGATTGAAGGCACTTCTTTTGAATCTGCCCGATCTAAATGAATGGTGAGAGAGGCGTAACCTTCATTTCAGTGGTCACTGAGGCATAAAAGCTGCATTTATAGCACCAGCAGGCAAAAGATTGGCAGCTTTGCCCCCAAAATGGGTTGAAAAATATCATCAGCCAACCCTGAAAATAACTGCTGAAGGTTTCTCTGCTTTTTAAATAATCCCTTTGTCTAAACAAGACATTTGAAGAAGTCATTTTGGTCATAATCTGATCAGCTGAAGGTCAAATTGAAGAGAACCTACATTAATGCCTGTAATTATTGACATTTGTCTTAAAGAATAATTTCAGCTGATTTCAGCTTTGTGTTTCTCCCGTTAACGAGTCTAAAGTACAATGCAAACCCTGCACCTCTGTTGTGGAAATTGAGGGAAACTAGGAGTTAAAAAAGCACAAGATCCCAAGATCTAGATTTCTCCTCCTGGACATGACTTTTCCTCCTTTTTTTCCACAATTTTCCATCAAGCTGGGCTCATATCTACGAGAAACTTAAGATTTTCCAGGTTTAAAGGGTGAAAAAGGCCAAATTTAGAGACATAAGTCTTTTTTTTTTTCCACACCTGAACCCCAGAACTCGCCAGCGGGAGCAAAAGGCACATTTTCTTTCATAGCCACAAACTTTCCAGCCTAAACAAACCATGTGTGACCTGCAGTTCAGTCAGAAAAAGTGACCAGATTTAATCCTTTTGCCAAAATGAAATTATTCAACATGTGTCATTTAAAAATGTGCCAGAAATAAACCGTTTGCAGGAGCCAGATCCTGAAAAAAACAAAAAACTTTGTGGGCTTTAGCGTATGTGAGAAGTCATGACTGACTCAGCTAAGACACACAGTCACATGACAACAATTCATTAAATTTTCTCTAACTCTGTGCACAGTACGCCACGTTCGCGTGCTGCATTTCAGGAGGGATTTGGAGGATATTGAAGCATACTGAGCAACTAAAAAGTGTGAAAAACACCAAATGTTGTTGATTCTTATTCTTGGACATTATTTTTTTTCCCCTTATTTATTTACATGAGCAACATTTTTGATCAACAAACTGAAGTTTTTCCAAGTTTAAACGGTGAAAAAGTCCAGATTTAGAAGCTTAAGAGCAGAAAAACTCATGGTGTATTATTCCAAACTGAGAAACCAGGTTGTCCAAATATCTTTGCTCTAATAGTGAAGGAAGTGCAGCAGGTGAACATCTGCCTGTCGATCTATGATACGCTGACATGCAAATGTTCATAAGCTTGTGGTCAAACCAGTCGAAAAGAGTCCGTTGGGCAGTTTTGCATAATTTCCCTGCCGCCTCAGACAAAGAGTGGCAGTAAATCAGGTCAGAGGAGACTCTTCAGAGCTTCTGTGATTCTGCTTCCATTTCCGACTTAACGTTGAGCTTCTCAGGCGCGAACACAGTGTCCCTCTCAGAGAAAAACACACCTGCAGCCGCCGTGTCTCTGAGGCTCGTTTCACTTCGAAGCCTCGCCGTCCTGTCTCGGTGCCAGCAGCTCCGTTATCTGGGTTGCGACTTCCTCTTTGCCCTCCCGTGGCCTCGGGAGCAGCTGACCAAGCGCTTCACACAAGGCTCGCTGTTGTCCGTGAAGCCCTGCAGAGATGCTGAAGATTTACATGCAGCTAACCCCTGCATGGGAAACCTCAGTGTTTTTAAACATGGTCTCTGTTCGATGGTTTTGACTCTCGCCATCAGCTTGCAGACCGCCCCCCCTCTGCCCGACATTTCAAACCCACTAATAACACCCCCAATGCACACAAAGCTGCAGCATCACTATACAAAACTGAGCAGCTCTGACAGGTCTGAGGTCAGCGGAGGGGGGCGGGCTGTAAGTGTAGATGATAATGATGATGTTGGAGGACAAACTGCTCGTACGTCAGCATATTTCTTGCTTTACAGTGCTGATGAAGGCACATTCAGTTTATTTAAAGGAGTGCAGCAGCAGCATCGCTCAGGGGGGAATTCACAGTTTTCTTCCTTGTCTTTTTGCAAATTATTTAACAAAAATAAACCGTGACTCTTTGCTGGAATCGTGGTACAGATTCAGCTGCAGACACAAAACAGGAAAAAACAAAACAAAGTTGGATTTTGTTTCTTAGATATGAAAGTTTTATCCTTTTATTGGCTTGGAAGTTTGAAGAAACTGCAAGGCAAATGCATAAAGATTGATAAAAAAACAATATACTCGTAAACTGATTTACACTGTAGTGTTGTCCCAAGTCAAACATACTGTTTGAATAATCAGATTTTCCCAGGTGGAGCAACACAAACACATTTCCATGTTAAGTGACCACTGAGAGAGAAGTTTGGAAGCAGCTGAAGGTCTCCTGCTTTCTCACTCTGCCAGCTGTTCCTGCATCAGGAGAGCCACATGATGCCTTAAAGCACTGGGATACTGTCCCTGGAGTTTTGGAAGGACCCTTTTTTGGGGGAAAAAATGAACTAAAGGGGCATGAAAAGTGACTAAATCGACCGTCAGCAACAGTGAGATGAACGAACGAATCTCCGAATAGGCTTCTCTTAGATTTGCACCTTCTCAGGAAGAGCACTTTGAGGATATTTTACAACATTTATCTGGACTGAGGGATCAGATCACACCTTTGCTCAGGAGGTAGAGCAGGTCATCTACTAATCGGAACGTTGGTGGTTCGATCCCTGGCTGCTCCAGTCTGCATGCCGAATATCCTTGAACCCTGAAGACACTGGACAGATACGGAATCTCTGATGCATCCATCGGAGTGTGAATGTTGGATAGAAGTAGGAAAAAAGTGCTTGTATAAATGTGTGTGAATGAGGCATATTGTATCAAAGCGAACCAGTCCATCCCTTGGCATCCTGAAACACCTCACCGAGATGGCGTTCATTTGGCATCCTGGCCAGATGCATGAACCACCTCTGAGCTTCTGAATGACCGACACCATACAAGTCTGTGACGTCATGGCTCCAAAGAAGTTTTCTCCGTCCTTCACACAGCTTCAGATCAGACTAGGGTTTCAAAAGTGGAGCGTTTAGTCTGCACTGGGGTTTTGGGGTTAACAAAAATAGACCCAGTGCTATTTTCAGAGATCAGAGGGCTGCTTCTGGCACTCTTCTAAAATGTGGATTTTGTGGAATCACAAGCCTTGTCTGAAGTGAGCATCATCAGCACCTCATGGAGCGTCCACACAGGAAGAAGCTCGCAGTGATGTAGCGCCCACAAACTGCGGACTGTCTGTGAAATTCGGCGACTTGTAACGATAACCAAAACGGGAGGATCTCAAATTAAACTTTTCTCAACTTTGAGGGGAGCATCTGAAGCAGCTACCAATAGGAATGAAGAATACGTGACACATAAGGGAATTAGTAAATATGTTGGACGTCCACTAGAAACCAACCGTCAGCTCCAAATCAATGCACGACAGCAACTTTCATCTCGTGCCCTCAATCTCACTCTTTTGGTCACTACTGACAGCTCGTGGCCATCGGTGAGAGTAGGAGCGTAGATCGACGGGTAAATTGAAGCTTTGTCTTCACAATAAGCGTCCTCTTCACCACAACACACAATATATTTTCAGCATTTATCTGAATATGGAGAACAAACACTCTTAACGTAACGCAGCTGTAGTCTAAGGTTAACTGCCTCCTTACATGCTTGCATTCTCCTTCCATGATTCATGATACCAATCATTCCTGAACTCTGGCTTTATTATTTTCAGGACTTTGCCCGTTTTCTCTGCAGGGAAAAGCCAACGACATTTCTTCCTCCCGCGCACGATCATATAAATCCTTCTCTTAGCAGCTTTGGGCCTGTCGTTTGCTTTGTGTCCGGCCTGTGACGGCAGTTAAACACATGAGGCGTGTTTGTACATTTGTAGAAGTTTTGTCAGTGTCAGCAGAGGCATACAGAAAGCATGTGGGCGTTTTATGAAAACCAGACTCATCCTCTGTTTCTGCTCAGTCCTCTCAGGTTTTCCCGTCCTGATGAAGCTCGTTGTGTGCCGACCTCTGCCTTTTCTACCCTGTGAATGTATGTGTGTGCGTCTCTATTCAACTTGACAATGTGTGCGACATGAAATTCAGGCGCTGACATGAATACTGAGCAGCTACTCACACCAGACAGCCACCGGGGTCGGAGGTCAGCTCCGTCTCACCCCCGTTGCTCTAAGGAAGTGAATAGAAATGTGCAACTTAAACCGCCTGCAGTAAAAATGTCACTGCTGAGCTGCAAAGATGGAAAATTGTTACATAACTGCCTGTTTATGCTCACACTGTTGCATATAGAGAATCTGAGATGGATCCTGAAGGTTGCTGGTTCAGTTCTTGGCACCAACGGGATGATTTTGAATATGTCAGAAGCTGAAGAAGCGTCCTTAAGCAAGGCAAGAATTCACTAAAAACTCAGATTTCTTGTTATAATTAACTGGAAATGCTGGAAATTACATACCTTTCTTGGCTTAGTGAGGTTGAAATGTGAACAAAGCAAGTTGAAGTGGTAGTGGTAGTTAAAGTGTTAGATCTAAGTAAAGGTAAAGCTCTGAAACCTTTGAGTTTGAACAGAATGTGTCCCTCAGTTCAGGTGTAAAATCTGGTTTGGTGTTTCTGTTGTATGAGAATTACTGAAAGAAGTTGAAGTGGTAGCTAAAATTGATTTGATTTAGAAGAATTTCAGAGTGTTGGGGCAAAGTGATTCATGTTGAAAGTTGAAGAGTTGAAGCTGAAACACCTTGAAGAAAACATTTAATCAGTTCAAGTGTAAAAACAGAAGCAGTTGTCACGTGAAGCATCAGCTGTGAAGGAAGTTGATGTGATGTTGCTGTTTAAAGATGATTACTGATAACATTACTGATGATAACATTAAGCTCTGAATGAAGTTGCAGGTGATATCTCAGCAATGAGTGCAGGATCAGTTGGAGATAAAGTACTGAAAGGAGTTGAAGCATCAGATGAAGAAGTTGAGATCACAGATTTCAGAGGATTACTGAAGGGATCTGAAGTGGCAGTTTAAATGATCATGATGATGAAGACTTTGAGTAAAGTGGAAATGAAATAGATTTAAACTAAAGTGTCGAAAGGAGATGACGAGTCAGTTGCTGCAGTTTTAGAGGATTACTAAAGGAAGTTCGAAGTGTTGGTTGAAGAGGTGAAGAGGTAAAGATGTCACCAGCCTGGATCACTTTCTTCAATCAGGATCAGTTCCAGATAAAGTACTGACAGGAGCTGAAGCGTCACTCGACTGTAAGGAGCTGAAGTGGTTTAAGTGTCAGCAGCTGAAATCGGACGTCACTTGAAATGTTGATGCGTCGCCCCATAAAGCAAAACACCAACATACTGAAAACACTCCTGGTGTGTTTATCCAGGTCTGATCAAACAGTTTTAGGTTTCCTCTCAAACATTTGCCTGGAAGACGCCTTGAAGCTCGTCTTGTCTTGTTTACAATCTCATCAGCTCCGTCCAATCGCAACACGGCCTCTTTGTCTCGGCTCGTCCACGGTTGGTCGCCTGCCATCCTCTTCCTGCCACGACTTCCTGGTTTCCCCTCAGGTGGCTTTAATCAGATCCTGTGTGTGTGTGAGAGAGAAAAATGAACACACACACATCTGGAGGAAATACTTGCAATACCAGGAGATTTGTTTTTTAATAAAAACCCACAGTCATTAATCTCAGGTATGAAGGTTAAACTCACATACTCATTCTCTCTTTCTGTGTTTGTATTAGACTTTATCGTTTTCAGTGCTGCTTCAATGTTGTTTTCTCCTTCATTTTCTCCTATCGTTCCTCCCTTTCCTTCCTAACATCCTCTGGATATCTCCTATTTTTATCCTGCTTTGGATCTCAGGAAAACTGTTTTCTTTATTATAATCAAACACATTTTCCCTGTAACTGAAAGCTGTTCAGTGCAAGTCCAACAAAAAGCTCCACATACACTGCCAAAGCATTTAGAATGATGATAACAGAGTCCTGATCTCAGCATCATCCAGTCAAACTGGATTACATGAAGAGACAGAAGACCAACAGAAGCCACTTAGTCCAAAATTAAAGTAAAACCAGTTCAAAACCAGTCTAAAACCAAGCCAAAAGAACTGTTTGAACCACGTCAGAAACCAGTCAAAAACAATTTTTAAAACCAGCCCAGAAAACAGTTTAAACAAAGTCAGAAACCACTTAAAAACAAGAGTCCAAAACCATGTCAGAAACCAGTCTAAAACAAGTTCAACCCTAGTCTAAAACCAAGCCCAAAAATATAAGCCACAAAATAACTGTGGTTATTTTGTGACCACGGAGCAATGTTGTCACAGTGCCATAAGCTGGTGATTCTGCAACTTAGCAATTTATGACCAAATGATGTAATGTGTTTGCAGGGAATGCTCTTGTATTATATATATAGCTGCCCCTCAGTATGGATGGTAATGGGAATGAGCTTCTTTTTCCTGTGGACCAGTGAAACTTTGATTTACTGGCTCAGGAGCCACTGTGGGAACATCTCCTATCCTTCCTCCTTTCCTTCCTAACCACCATCCCAGGGTTTTATCCAGCTCAAAACAGGCTTTGGGGGTCACCACAACTGGTCCGGATATACTTAAGGCAAAGAGTCTGTTACCTCTCTTACTTCTACCATCCCTCATGTTACTTCATCACCACCTTCTCTTCCCTCCTTTGCTTCCTCTCCCGCCTCCCTCGATGTTTCCTGCTCCCACGCTCCTCTCCTTCCATTCTTCCCCCTCTAATGATCTCTCTGAGATGGCAGCAGCCTGCAGGCTCGAGTCCTGAGCAGTCAAACTCAGGGGATTTTCAGCTAATATGAAAAATGTGGAGTCCCTAAAGCGCCTCTTATGAAAGCTGTCGACTCTGCTGACTAACGAAGAAGAATTTATCTGAAGCTGCTCAGTTTTTATTAGAAAATTCAGCGACGTGTCCCCTTAAGAGTGACTTTCTTTTTTCCCAACCATCCTGCAAACACGAGGAATAACTGTTTGCTTTGGAAAATAAATAAGTAGTGCATCAAAGGAAAGAAACAAGGTGTGTGTATGTGTGAGCAGGTGTGTCCTTACCTGTTGGACAGGTTTAATTAGCGGTGACACATGCAAACACACAGCTGTCCTCACCAAAGTCACCAGAGAGGGTTTAAATTCAAAAGAAGCTTTATTGTCCTGACACTTTTGAATAATGTAGCTCATCATGGCTGGAAAAACAAACAGAAACAGCAGCACATGCAGGAATCCATCAGTAGGTATCAATCCAAACGTTATTCATACAGGAGCTTTAACACAACTTTAAGGGTTTAAATTTAAAACACAGCAGCAAATAAGCAGAAAAAATATTAAAAACAGCATTTGAACCAACAAATGAGTTAAAATAGGGCCAATAAAACACTAAGTTTACCCCAAAATATTGTTTTCTCTTGACATAATTTGAATATATTATCTGACTTCGCAGCCTCTTATTTTATTGCTACTTTAAAGGCTCATAAAGCCAGCTTTTAGAGACGTTAAAGGATCTGTAAATATTTCTCTTATGCAGCTTAATTTCTTCCACATGTGGCTTCATTTGTCACAAGAAACCAGCTCTAAGTAGGTCTCCTGCAAATAATGAGTATTTACTGCCAGTTATAGTTCCTGGATTAATTGTTTGCTCTGTAAAAATGCTGGAAAACAGTGGAAAGTTTTTTCCTGCTTGGTTTAAAACTAGTTTTTAAAAAGTTTATTATCAAATTAGAGAAATAAAAAACAGGAAATACCACAGAGCTATGTATAAAAATGGAAAACGCCATTGTGATGCAAGCTATTGGTTTGCAAAGCGTCAGTGTTAGTGTTTTGGTGGTTGCCATATTGGTTTTTTGGAGCCAGAAGTGGCCATTTTTGGACAAGTGGTTGTAACCTGCATCCATAAATGTGAGCACAGATTTCTTGGATGGTCTGTTGGTGTAATTAACCACATCTTAAAGACTTTAAACCAGCAACATGATGGCTATATCCATCTTTTATATTCTGTCTGTGGTCACCCCTCTTTTGTTAGGTTTAGCTTGGCTCATTTCTTTAATTTAGCATCTTCTCCCTCCATTTTACTCTGTAGCTTGTTTTGCTTTATTTCTTTGTAATTTTGGAGTAAATAAGCTTGAAAAACCCATCACACCTGATTATCTTACTTCCCTTCACCCCTGCAGAGCTGGGATGTTATATTAATTGGGGGTTCATCCGGGATCCCTGTTGGTCCCAGAGAAAAGCTAAAAAAGTCAAGTAGCTGGCCCCCAAAGTATTGGCCAATTTTAGCATTCTTTTCAGCCCATCTAAGAGAATAAAGCTCTCTGTAATTGAGCTCCTTGCTCTTATTGTGAAAGTTCAGTCCCTTTTAACCAGGTAGCTCGAGTCCTTTCCATTTTCTGTTTTCCTGTTGTGGCTTTCCTCAATTGTCATTAAGCTGCCTCTCCAGATACTCCTGTCTTTGTCCTGTGATCGAACAGATTCAAACTCCACTATCTTGTATGACGGCAACCATAAACCATTAAAAACCCAAACCGGTTATTTCAAAAGATTGACTTTTAAAATGTATATGTAAAATGTGTCCCCCTGACCAGAGAAACTGAACTCGTTTGGGGTTTTCAGCCTGTTGGTGTGCAGAAGCTTTAAAAAATGACAACCAAATGACAGTTTTCTCTATTTTCTGATGTTTTATAGATGTATTAAAGCTCTCTAGGAATGCTTCAGTTAATAATTATCAGTGAGTCGGCTGGTTGTTTTCTTAATTGAGCCATTAGTGTGATAAGAATCCATACTGAATTTAGTTTTGGGGTTGTTTGCCTCTTATTTCTGGCTAAGTTGTCCCAAAATCTTTCGCTTAAGTTCTACCAAACCTAAAAAGCTAACTGGGACAAAAGTGTGTAAATACAACAATCTGGGTAAGGAAAACTATTGGAGCCATGCTGTGATTTATAATGTAGTTTGATTTATTGGTGTTAAATAGGGCAGTGCTATAACAGAGAGCTGATTTTAGTCTTTGTTTAGTCCAGACATTTGAATGTTTGGCTTCAGTTCTTCGCTGAATCTGACGTCTGAACTCCAGATGAAGTCAGAAAGATGATGATGATGGTGTAGACAGTAGGAGGAGGAGGAGGAGGAGGAGAAAAATGGCATGAAGGGCGAAGGCTGAGATAATCTGATGTCGTGTGTGACTGATGAGGCGGCGCTGCTCTGGTTTGTCATAGTCAGACGATGGGTTAACCCCCAACACATACACACTTATAGACATGTACACCCTGCCCCGAGGCTACAAACAGCCGCTCCACCCATGATCCCCTCGGTGTGTGCGTTAAGACAATGGTGCCATTAGTGTGTTTGCAGCAAAGATTATCTATTCATGGCTGCTTCACCCATTTTCAGTGTGGTGCAGAAGGAGTTAAGTCTTTCATAAAGCCTTGTTCTAACGCGTGTGCTGCAGAAAATCAAGCAAACATGCCATATATAAACATAAAAATCAATTTTCACACAGAATATCCTGATAAATGTAGAAAAAATAAACTTCTGCTGTTTAATCTTCACTCTAATCTGACATGAAGTTGGAGAAAAACACCACAGAAGGAGAAAATATCGCATGATGAAAGCGTGTCAGCGCTGCGTCGGGTAAACAAACCACACACGAGTTTTGTTTACGAGTGCTGGTGGGCTTGAGGGGGACGCCAAGTCAAACAAACAGAGACCCAGCAGACGCAGCGTTTCCACCTGAAGGCGCATGGTACGGAGGGCCAACACAGTCAGAATCAAAAATAAAGAAAGAAACGACTCAATTCAAAAGGTATATGCCATTTAATTCGCTGAAAATTATAACAAAGTAATAATGAAAAAAACATTTTTAAAGTGTTTTAAAAAGATACAATTATTCTACTTAAATTAAAGTGGCCGCTGAATGACAGCCCTCTCCTTTCATGCATGCTCTATACTTGCAGTTTTTTTTTGTACACTTTATTTTGACAGCTTGGGTCCTCCATACTTGAGGAGAGATTACCTGAGTCATTGGTGGCACGTTTGTCATTGTAAGGTTTTAGAGGCTTTTATTGTGTAAGTGGATTCTCAGCTGACCTCGGGGTGTTTCCCCGCTGATGTTAAAAGGTGTAATTAATGCCACCACCGTCAAACACGCCACGTGTCATGCTTGACAGCTCGGGAATGTGACTCCATGAGAAAACTCCGGATTAACACGCCTGAAGTGTCAATAAGGAGGAGGGATGTACGCTCAGCAGGTTAAACCAGGGTTCAGTCACAGCTATTTTTTCTTATTAACATCCCTGCAGACACTGAAGAGATGTTTTTTCCTCCATTTTGTGAATAAAGATTAAAAAATTAAACTTTGTGCTTTTTTTATGGGTACAGTTGATAAAAGCTGGCGTCTGCACAGTTTGGAAGTGAAAATCAGTTATTGGTCGTCTGTTCCAGCCTCTCAGATATGACAATCTGCTGCTTGTTTGTGTTTATGTGGCACTTAGTTTAAGAAATGAAGCAAAACCAATCAGTTTATAAACCAAATAATCAATTATTAAAACCAATTTAAACCATATTTGTTTTGTTTCACTCCACAGTCAGAACAAATAACCAAACAAGCAGCAGCTGAACAAACAAACATGCCAAACTTCATCAGCGAAACTGCTGAAATACTGAAGATGTCAACCAGTACAACCAGCAATAAAACCAGTAATATGGAGGACCCCAACTGCCAAAATAATCAAACTGTAAAGAAATAAATGACTCAAAAATATAATGTCATTAAATGCACCCAAAATATTTTAATTTATATTTTCTAATTGGAAAAATCTGAATTTGTCTAAGTTATTTTTTTGTTTGCATCCTTGGTCCTCCATAAGGGAAAACCCCTCAACCTGCTTTATTTTTTTTTTCTAAAGGATAAAAAGCGCTTTGAGTCTGTAACAGAAACAATAACAATGAAACTGTTTTGTATCTGCCTGTAAGTATGTCAGGTTTTTATCATCAGCGTGAATCAGAGTAATCCGAGTACTCTGGTGTTTTGATGTTGGTTGGTTCATGGCGAATGTTTGGAGGCTTGACAACATGTCACATTCACGTTTGTGAGATATCATCACGCAGGAAGTCACCACAAATGGCCGTCACATGGAGGAGCGTCTGTGTTTTGTAGCTGAGGCGTGACAAGGTGTGGCGAAGCGTGTGGTAACTGCAGCGACGTCACCTGTTTACCATCTGAAGTTACTCTCAGGACGGATTCCTCACACGCTCACATTCCCAGCATGCTTCAGGGTACACGCCAGCTGTTTGGCATGAAGCTCGAGCTCCCTGTGATGTCACCATGACATCAGTTTGAGATTCCTCAGTGATTCCAGATTACGACACACTAAGAAACCAGCAGAGAACTGGATTTACTGGTCACTGTGGGGCGAGAACTGCACCTGAGTAAATGTGTTAAGCCTGATTTTGGTGTGCTTAACCGTGTTCACTGTGGCCAACAGCATGTGGACCCGCATA
Source organism: Heterochromis multidens (assembly GCA_015108495.1). Lineage (NCBI taxonomy): Eukaryota > Metazoa > Chordata > Actinopteri > Cichliformes > Cichlidae > Heterochromis > Heterochromis multidens. Next base: position 34,748 of record VUQS01002638.1, on the reverse strand, counting down.
AAGAAAGAAAAACCAACTTAACCTCCATAAATCTGCTCAGACAGCTGGGTTGCAAAGCAGCTTGCAGGGTGACAGAGAAAACAGCCAGTTCAAGTTAAAAACGTCTGAGCTTCTCTGGATCATTCGGTCACTTTTAAAGGTGACTGTTAGACTAAGTTTAGTCTAAAATTAACCTCAGAAGAGAATAATACCAATTAACTTAATTAATCCCGAGATTATAGACTTAAATCTGTGCTGCTGTTGTAACAGTTTTACAACCTGGAGGCCATGAAGTGTCAAATTTTAAAAGTCATCCAAATTAAAAAACAAAAATGATAATCAAAATATTTCAGATTTTTGAGAAAAACTTAAAAGAAAAAACTTGAATAATCATTAAGGTCGTAAATTCTGAAAATTGCGATAGTTTTTTTTTTTTTCTCTTATTCTTGTAAGATTAACTCTTTATTCTCAAAAGTTTTTATTTTCTGACATTTTTGTAAAAAATTGTAAGTTCATTTTGTGACTTTTCAACTTTATTTTTGAAAAAATTATTTTTCTTTTTTCTCTGAGAAAAAATAAAAACATTTTGAGCTTGTAAAGTCAGAAATTTTTCTTAGTCAAAAAAAAAAACTGACTTTTTTCATCAGAAATTTGAAAGAAAATCTTAACATACTTCTTTGTTCTCTAAAAAACCTGGAGATTTTTGTTTTTTAAAAAGTTGTTTAGTGTAGAAGATTATTTTAAAATCATCCATGACATTACTGTGTAGTAACAGCAGCCAAAAACAAGAAAATATGCTTTAACTATTTTTTAATTTTCTGTCTCTTCCACCATTTAGTGGTTTGAAACCTTGAACATGTGATGAGTTTTAGTCCACGCTGACTGATGTTTCCTTTATGTTGTTGAACCTGAACCCAGGTCTTCTGGGCGTGCTCAGTAGCCTGTGGGCGATGTGCTTCACACATGTTGGGTCTTGACCTCGATCTGCTTCGATGGAAACAAACTAATCTGCATGTGAAGAAGAAACAGCTCATTTAAAGAGAAGTCGAGTGTTCAAGTGTCACAGCTGCAGCGTTTTGGTGCCAGCCTTGATCCGGGCCAAACCCCGCCGGGTGTCGGTGGGTGTTTGGCACCGCTGTGCTGCAATTACTAGCAGCTACCAGCCAACTGAGGCCAGGTTTGGCTGACCAGCCTGTGTGGGCAGCGAGTGGCAGGCGGTCATTTAGAGGTCGAGTCCGAGTCTGGCTGCTGGCAGAGACATTTGATTTTATGACCAGCAACTGCTGCTCCGGCCGCTGCTTCCTGCTCTTTACAGTCCTGACATAATGCTGGACGGGTATGCGTCTCTGATGAAGCGTCTGTTTGGTTTCACTAACATTTATGCGATAAACACAAAGTCAGACTGCAGTCAATCCCATCAGAGTTTAACAGAAGTACAAATTAACAACCAGCCAGCCAATCACTGAAGACCTTTTTCATTAAGGCAGTGATGTATGGAAGCTCAATGCTGCCAACAAAAGAAACGTATACAAAATTAGATAAAATAATCCTCATAGATTAAGATCATATTTTTACCTTTCATTTCATATTTTACTGTCAGCATTAAGGAGCAAAAACATTTTATGGTATATAAAGGGAAAATTTCACCACAAAAAATGTGGTGAAAGTCAAAGTTATAAGTCACAATGAAAGTTATAAGATAATGTTTTATGTCATTCTTCAACCCCATTTTTACACTTTCAGCTCAAATCATGACATTTATGAGGCAAAATGTTTTATAACATAAAAAGCAAAATTTTATAAGTGGGACCACTTAGTCTAAAGTCAACACTAGGAGCTACAGAGAGAAAGTTGTGACAAATGTAATTGATTTATGTGGTATAAAAGACTTTTGTGATAAAAGTATGTTAACATTATGACTTAAAGTACAAAATTATGAGATACAAAGTAAAAAATATAATTGAAAGTGAAAAATTTTTAGTTAAACATCAAAATTATGAGATTAAACTCAAGCTCATAACAAAATTATTATAAGCCTCAAATGATTTTTCATATATTATGTATATATATATATATATATATATATATAACTGGTACTGATGGGCTTCCATATTTTCTGACTTCCTTGTTGTTTTCTACCTAGCTGCAACTCGTTTCCCTTATGAGGAAACAAGCTGCAGCTCCATAACAACAAAAACATCACAGGGACCAATCTGATACTGAGCGATGTTTTCCTGCTGTGTGAGACATCGTCATTTTGGCGGCAGTGGCACACGTCAGGCCTGCAGCAGCACCGTTGCGTGTTGAAACACAACACAAAGAGCTGGTGATATTGTGTGTGTGTGTGGTGTTGGCCGGCTGCCAGCTGCTGTTTATTGTCTCTGCTCTTTTATCCGTCCTCCTTGATGCTCCCTCGTCTTCTCGCACTCTTCGTCTGTTTGAAGCAACCCCCCCCCCCTTAACCTCTGGGCCCTCCTCTTCATCATTCACTTCATTTTTCCTGCTGTTACATCATTTGTCTCTTCATCTACGCTCTCTTCTTCCGTCTCCGTCCGTCCATCCTCCCATTCATCCCTCTGGCCTGCTTCCAGCTGTGCTGCAGCAGCTGTCTTGTTTCTCTAAATCATTTAAGCTGATTTAGTTTTAGAAGAAAACAGACGTAAACAAACTGCACAGAGTGTAAAGTAGGAGTCTCAGAACTCACCAAACCCACGGTTCGGTTCAGTCATCGGATGTTTTGTATTGCAGATTTAGTTTCAGAACTTTCAGATTCCTCATGTAAACAAAAGAAAATGACGTAAAAGAAATGGCCATGTAAACAAAACCTGTTTAACTGTGTAAAATTGATTGTGAGATAATCTGTTGCATCCTTTGGTAATTAAAAAATGCAAAAATTTGGCTGCTTCTAGCATTAGAAATACAAATGTCTGCCTGCTTTGTGTCACCATAGACCAAGAGACGATACCAAGTCACAGTTTACCTCATTCATATGCTGCAAAGAGTGACCTAGCCTTCTATAATCAATAATTATCTGTTTTAATTTGTGTATAACAGCTAACTGGATAGGATAATAAGATTCTTCATCTAGCTTAAAGTTTGCAGTTTTTATATAAAAGCCTCCAATTTAGGTGAAAACTCTTGAAGTTGAATGTAGCTACCATGACATCACCCTATGAATTCTGTATATTTAGAAGTTTTAATGTTAGCATATTGTTCGCGACTATCCATTGAATATTAGCAAGCTGGTAGCATTAAACAGCTGTAAATGTTTCTCTTTTTCTGTATTTTATTACAGTTATAGCTCCTGGATGAGATCAGAGCTACCAGACTTTGCTGCTTCCAGTTGATGTTCTAGGATAGGCGCTATAACTGTAATAAAGCAGAAAACAGTAGGAAGTGCTTATCTGCTTTGTTCGGTCAGCAGTCCATAATAGAAAAAGAAGAGTTTGCTATAATATAAGATAAAAAATAGTAAATATCCCAGAAGTATATGAAAATGGACATAGCCACCATGAAGTCACCTGTTTGTTTGTGAATCCTTGTTGTGCAGTGACATTTGAAGCCTCAGTGCTAGCATTTTAGACTCCTTATGCAATACTAAAAGTAAAATACTCTACTATACTAAAATTTCACTCACCAAAACTGGAGCACAGACTTGTTGGACAGTCTTTTAGTGCAATTAATTGCACAGCAAGCCATATCATTTGTCAGATAATTACATTACAAATGCTACAAAAGGGACAGACTGAGCATGAACTATCACTGTATGCTTATGATGTCATTCTGTTTATTACCAAATTACACGAATCACCACAAGCCAGAGGTCCAGTTCAGTGAATCCAACAAGCTGAGAGGTTAAGCCTAGCAGACAGCTAGCAGCTACAGCCACCTGTGTCACCATCCACCTGTCAGTCAAAGAGGCCACGCCCCTAATAATTCTAACTTAATACAATTTAAACAGATTCATTCCCGTACAGTTGTTATGAAAGGCGAAATTAGCTTTAGGGGCCAAACCCTTTTGTGTAGCAGGTTATAAAATTGTTTTCTACTGTAAAGTTAAACATTTTAACATAGGAGTCTATGGGGACTGACTCACTTGTAGAGCCAACCTCAAGTGGTCATTAGAGGAACTGCAGGCATTGGTGTTACCTGTGATTTTAAAAAGAAGTTTTAAAAATGATAATTTTCACTATTCTTTGAAACTTTATACATGTGTTTAAGTGCTCCAGTAAAGCTGCAGCTAATGATTACCAATTAATCTGCTGGTTTAAGCTCATTAGCCTTCATATTTCTGGCTAAATAGTCCCCAAATCTTTGGCTGAAGTTCTCCCCAAGCTAATTAAATTAATAGATCACAGCTAAAACAAAAAGGTCCTCAAAGAGCTTCTATAACAAAACAAAGACAATGCATCACTTTAGGTAAGGAAGGTGTTGGTGTCAGTGCTGTGATTTATGATATTTATTAGTATTACATGCTTCTGGAAACCATAGTGCTCCAACAGAGACCTGGTTTTTGTCTTTGTTGAGGCCCAGGCTCTTTTTGTGTTTCTGGTTTATTGAGTCCAAACTTCTAAATGTTTAGTTGACTGAAGCCAACATCAATTCCAGATGGATTACCATCCGAGGCGCACCTCATTTATACGCCAACTGTGTCGCTTTGTTGTCCTTTCTGAGCAGATCTCTGCCTTTTTATAGACATTTGGAGTGCGCTCAGTTTCAGATGTCTTCCAGGTAACTCGTCCATGTCAGCCTCAGTCTGGGCTCTCGGTGTTTTGACAACAGGCTGATCTCAGTTTGTCCTCTTGGAGTTCATTTAACCACAAAATCCCATTCTCTGTGTATAAAGTTGCACTGTAATCTTAGCACTTCTGATGGCGGTAAAATACACCAACCTTATAAATATTAAATGAAGTTCAGCAGCTTTTATTTGCTTCATTTCATATTTTTTGCATTACATTTTACCCTTAATTTACTATTTTTCACTATTTATGTCTGAAACTCTCAGTTTGACCTCGACTGGGACTCAGAGACCTTGTTGGAGCAGGTTTTCGGATCATGGAGACCTGTCTTTATCTTATTTTCTGCTATTGTGTCTCTGTTGCCATGTTTCTGTCTTCCAGCTGCCTTCATCTAAACACACTAACATGGTGTGGCCTTTGAAAAGCACAAATATGTCTCTGTTTGGGTGGATATTAAGGAACTGAGGCTGAGTTCAGCAGTTTGTTTGCTTTTTGCTTTCAGGTTTGCGTTTTTCATTGATTAAATTACTTCTGGATCGGGTTTAAAGGTCTTTAAAGTTCACTGTCTTAAGGTCTGAGGTCTGTAAAGTTAGAGTGCAGTCAGTGTTAAGATTTGTTTCTTTAAGCTGAGGTCCAGGACCTGGTTTCAGCAGCTGTTTATAACTTTAAGCTTACATAAGTAATTTGCAATTAATAGGTAGTTACTATATCTGTGCCACATCCAGGATCAGTACCAGCAGGAGTTTTTTCTTGTAAAGTTTATGCTTGTAAATGTACTAATAATTTTCAAAATATGCTTGAGCTTTTTTCTTTTTGATATTCTATTAGCTCTTGATGCATGCTCAATAATCCAGGTAAAAGAATCCCAAAAAGCTGAATCTGTTCATCTGGACGTAGCGTTTTTAGTCTCCCACTAAAAACGCTACGTCCAGATGAACAGATTCAGCTTTTTGGGATATTCTATTAGATTATAAAAAGTAGTGATACATTTTTCTTTGTAGGTGAATTTATGAGTTTATTCTTGTAAATATTTGAGCTTTTCCTCATACATTTACCACTTCATTCTCCACAAAATGATTTGCCCCGCATAAATTTTAAATTTTCAAAACAAAACTTTGAGATTTTTCAAAATTAGGAAGTCTTAAATGTGTGATAATTTTTCAGTTTTTGATTGTAAGTTCATTCTTGTGAATTTTTTGCTTAATTCTTTTCCTCATAGATTTACAAGAAAACCCCCCACAAGATTTCAGAGATTACCGAGAAAACTTGAATATTTCTGGATATGATAATAAATTTTTCTTTTTAAATGTATTTGTATATTCTTCTAAATGTATCTTTATTCTTGAAGAACATTTTTCTTCCTAAATAAATGAGAGATTTGATAAGATTTAGGTCTTAAATTCAAGAGCAGAAAACTTGGGTTATCCTTGAGATTATAAATATCTAAATTTTTAATCTTGTAAATTTACCCCTTGTTACCCCTAAATCTCGGTCCTTTGGCTGGTCTGCTGACTTTCAGTTGTTTGGTTACTTCAGTATAGCCAGTGGATATCTGGTCCAAGATTACTGTTTTCGTCCTACGGTCAGTGTTTATTGATGCAGATTAGTTTTAAACATAGATTCGAGATTTCAGGCTAGACTGCTTAGCCTGCATGTAACCCACTTCTGCTCAAACAAAACCTGTGGACCAATGAAATACGACTGAGTACTTGGTAGACTTCTTTGATAAAAGGTAAATCTTCAAACTCATTGATCTTTTACTCAATCCAGCCTTGATCTCACCATCACTTAATCGTTCTGAATCCATGTAAAGGTCTTGGTGTCAAGGTTGGCTGTGCTACTGACCCTATGGATTGTTGAAGGAGGACCCAAATGCAGATGCGTGGAGACAGACAGGGTTGAACTGAAAGTGAGACGTTTATTTAGGCTGATGGCAGGTAATCCAAAGTAGGTGAAACAAAGTTCAAAAAGGGAAAACTGAAAATGACCAGGAATCACACTGGGGCTAAGAAACACTAGGCCAAGGGGAACAGATGCTCTGACAAAGGACAGAGGGAGACAGAGACTATATATACACACAGAAGGGTAATCAGGGAAGTGGAGATGGCTGGGGAGAATGACACACAGCTGAACTAAATCACAGAGGACGAGACAAAGGAAGCTAAACTTAAATCAAAGCACAAGGAACACTAACTGTCAAAGCAAGAAGTGAGATAACTGAATGGGGAAAACACAAACATGTGAATGAACCCTTGCGTTTCACTTGATGGTTGTCAGTTCCTAAAAGGTCCCGGTTTTCTGCAAAATTGAACGTCTTGGATGTATTTGGTTCTTTCAGGAGAAAGTTTGTGGATTCTGGTTTTATGTTTAAGGGACTGTAGTTCATAGTATTGATAGTTTAAAGATTCTTTTTGTTCTTTGTATTTAAGATTTAATCTCTTTGTTTCATTCTGGTTAAGTTCTAGAATTCCTAAGATGTAGTTTTTTTTTGTGATTTAAGGTCTGTCTGTCTCTTAGAGTTCATTTTAGGGAGTTCTTCTTGGTAAGTTTCCTAAAAATCAGAGGTTTGGGATTGCTTAAATAAAACTCAGGTCTTTGGATTAATGAATAAAAGTGGCTTTTTGAGAGTTTTGGTTGAAAGGGTTTTCCTAGAAAGCTGAAAGACCTTGGGTTCTCCAGGTTGAAACTGAAGGTAAAAGTTGGGGTTAAACATTTTTTGCCTTTATAAAAAGTGAACAAAGATGTTTCATCTCATACATGTTCTCTGTCTATCCGAGGGAGAACAGGGCATAAAAATAGAAACAAACGAGTGAAATGAAAGAGAATTAATGAAGGAGATTATTCTGGAGAGCGCCAGGAGTCCTGACGCCTCACTTTGAAGGCCTCCTTCTTTTCTTTCTCTGCACAGAGGAATGAAGTGATGGAGGAGAGTTTTAGTCCCATGACGCTCGCTCTCATTTCCAAGTTTTTCCTCCCTGAGCGATGACGAAGCAGAAGAGCTCTCCATTTCCTTTTCCCATGGTCTTCGTCCATCTGTTTCACTCCATCTGTTTTCTTTTCCCTTTTGTATCTCACCTGTAGTCCTCCTTTCCTCTCCATTTGTTTCTCAGTTATTTCTCTTTTGTTCAGGTGGAAGAATAGATTGTTTTTCTAGTCATAGGGTTTATCCTCCAGTCCTTCAAATGTCCTTGGGTTAAAACATGCAGTCGATTTAGTATTTAATCCTTTCTTTTTTCATCTGGTCTACCCTTTGTTTCTCTTCCCTTTTTATATTTTATCCCATTAAAAACAAAATCATGACACTTTAAAATAAAGCAAAGTCTGGTCGTGTCCTATTTTCACAATAAACTACATATTCTAATAGCTTAGGGTGTTTCACAGGGTTAAAACACACCCTTTAACAACTTTACCATTATTACATCATATTATTACTATTATTACATTTCCATTATATGCTAAAAATATCAATACTGTCTTATTTTTTAACCAGAGTGACATCTTCTACATAATCTGGTTTACTTTCTGATCTGTATCATTAATCAAAATGAGTGATAACACACCTTCCAGCCTGCTAGTTGGTACTGTAAAGCGCTTTGTGACTGGTTTCTTGTCTTGAAAAGCCCTATATAAATATATTTTACTTACTTACTTACTAGACAAATCTATTGACCCATCTCATAATTTTGACAAATTAATCTCAGACTTTTGACTTAACCTCATAATTCTAACTTGATAATTCTGGCTTTCTAATCTCAGAATTCTGACTTTTATGTCATTTTAATAGTTAAATTTTTGACATATGATGTTTAGGAAATAAAGTGAACTTCATGAGCTAAACTCAACATTTAGAAGATAAAAAGGCAGGTTGTGTATCCTGTACCAACCACATACGTGGAATATCTGGGCTGATTAAAGTTGACTATCCTGTGGTGGTCTAAACCCTCTCACACTCCCTTTAAGTGGGTGAACAGTACATCACTTAGTGGACGTTTGCTTTTATTCAGTGTGAAAGTACTGTGAGGAAAGAAGGTGTGTTGGGTTTCTAACACGTGACCTAATGAAAGTTGTTGGAGATTCAACCTACATGTAGTCGTATCATCCATCCACCCACGGTCACACTCTGAGACCCTCTGCCTTCCTCTCGGCATTGTAAATATGACACGTTGATGGATTGATTGAGTTCAGGTGTTCCTCCCACACGCTCCCAGATGCTTTCGTTTCATCTCATCCGGACTTTCCCTCTTCTTGCAATGCAGATTTGTTCAATCAGCGTTTGTGTTTCTGTTTCTGTGACGACTCCTCGGCACCCTGGAAACAGACTAAAAATACCAGATCGTAGCTGAGGGCGATCATCATAAAACATGAGAAAACATCAACGCTGTGCAGATGTTATTCAGTGTTCTTCTCAGGCGTGAAGCTGCAGAGAAAACACAGAAAAACACAAATGATGCTCATAGTGGATGAATAAATACATAAAATCTCCTATTTCAAACAAATCAAAGTCCTAAATCAGCTCTAAAGGTAACTCAAAGCAGCCCAAAACAGTCCTAAATCCCAACCAGATTCGGATTAGGGCAGATACTCACTCAAATATTGATTCTTTATTTTCTTCAGTGTATGAAAACCTGCTGTTGAGATCTGTCATAACAGCCTGCAGTCCTCATTTTTGGTGGATTCTTCCTTTAAACCCAGCCTCACCTCCCAGTTAAACCACCGCTCGGATCACCAGCTGATGCTTGATTCGCTGCTAATCGTCACCTCCCTTTGCTGGTGCATCATACTGGGAACCAGCGGAGGGGAACTGGAGGGCCTTCTCCCGAAAACAGGAAGCAGCTGGGTCAACATCCTGCCTGGCAGCGAGGGAGGGGCCGGCCCCGATACAGGCCGCCGTTTGTGGGGGGGGGGGGCTGAACAATGTCTCTCTCTGTGTGCCCGCCGACCAATCGAGATGCTCCCCTCTGGATGCTTTCCAGACAGATGAGATGTTGGCGGCAGCAGTTTGGACTCATTAACAGGGGAAAAGAGGAGCAGTCAGGATATTGTGTGGTGGAAAATCAGTGCTTTTAAATGATGTATGGTCGATATTATGAGATTATGCCTAAATTAGGAGATTAAATTTCAGAACTGAGACAAAAATGTGAAAAGCAATCAAATTAAAATGTCAAAAACCACCTAAATCAAAAGTAAATAAATAAATTGAAATGTTTATTTGATTTTGGCACTTTGTTTCCTCCGTACTGAGCATCACATGTTCTCCATGGCCTAAAAACGATGCATCAGGTAATGAAATATTTCCCTGTAGGTCTCAGACATCAGTACATTAGAAAACCAGAGTTTAGCTGTTCATGGGGCTTTTAGCACTTCCTGTCTCTCTGTGCTGTGGAGTCTGAAGGTCTACAGGCTGACACAGATTGCTGCAGATGAATTAGTAAAGAGGAGCTGGAGGCTTTAAGGGAATCTGGCCCACTGGCCTACTTAATGCCGAGGTGTCTCCGAGTCCAGCAGGGTTAATGGAGCCTGCGGTGGACTGACGGCTGGACGCAGTTATGAGATTGAAATGTCAAAATATTGGAATAGAAATGTCAAAATTATGAAATTAAGTTTTGATATTAAAATGTCAATTATGACGTAGAGTTTGAGTATAGAGTTTAAAATTTGTGTATAACTTGATTACTTTCGATATTTAGATTTTATTTGTAGTTTCTTGTTCAGTAAAGTTTGTTTGAGGGTTTGAAAACCTTTTTAAATGTTCTATTAAGTGAACTGTAACAGAACTACAGCAGCATATTTAATGCTTTGAAGGGAAAATCTTTGTATATACATTTTTATGAAGCCAACTGTAAGAAACAAACAAACCCATCTTGGCAAGAGGCCACATTCTTTCTGTGGGAGGGCCCAGATTTGGTCCACAGGCCTGTGTTTGCCCACTGCTGGTATTTTGGTCCTGTTTAAAGTGTGTGTCTGTTTTTAAAACCACTGAGTGTTTTTGTTAAAAAGCTGTCTGCGTAGTGTGAGTGGAAACGACCTCCCTGATAACACCGACATTATCGCACTCACACACAGTCAGAGTGTGTGTGGGTTTGACATCGTTTGGCCTCCACCCTACTCGTTTCCCACGACATCTGATCCTCGCCGCCTCTGCTCTCGATCCGCAGATGCTCTCGTGTTCAATAACTCTGAGCTCATAATCTCACCTCAGATGGTTTCATCAGGAGGAAATCTGTGTGAAACTTCATCCCAGGATTAAGAACCTAAAAGACAAATACTTTCTAATCTAGAAATTTGGGCTTTATTTTCCTAATTCTAACATTTGATTGATTGATTCTGAGATTAAAATGCTTAAAGAACATATAGATCAATGTAATTTAATCTCCCTCTCCATGGACTTTTTGTCTTATAAGTTTAAATTTAGTTTTTATGTCTTTTATTCTGATTTTTTTGGTTCCTTTTAACCTCCGTATGTGCTCAGCTGTGGTTATAATTCATGGTTCTTCTGTCCCGTGACGGTATTTCCGAACGTGTCCTGTTATCGAGTTCAGTCTGCTGCGACGTTCGGCCTGGTGTCAGTCGTCTGTCAGCTCTAACGAGCCTCTTCCTCCTCTTCGTCGCCCCCGACACCGCTGAGGAGGAGCCGATTGGCTGCCTCGTTACTCTGTCAGTCATGCTCGTGTTGTTGACACGGCGGGTTGAGTAGTTACTGTGATGCTGTTTGCTTGGTGTTTGTATGCTAAATGACATCGGTATCAGAGCATTTTTATTTCTGTTGTTTCCCTGAAGGCACCACATGCTCCTCGCGGTTTAATGACGAGTGTTTTTCTCTCTTTGTGTCTTTCAGATGCGTTTGTGAACAGTCAGGAGTGGACGCTGAGTCGGACGGTACCCGAGCTCAAAGTGGTGAGTTCAGAACATCTCAACCTGAAACTGGTCTTAAAGGGCACCTCCTGTCTAAGGTGGACAACCACATCCACGGTCTGTAAGAGTCAGGCTTCAGCAGGCTGACTCACAGCTGTGGAGATCATTATTAATCAGACGTTAACAAAATGCCCAACAAACAAAAACTAACAATACAAAAAACAAGAACTATAAAACGTTAAGAGAATGTTAAGAGATTTTCTCTCAAATGTCTAGAGTGATTTGCCCCCTAAGAACAGCAGCCAATGTAAAGGTGCTCTAGGTGTTTTATTTTGAAAGTTTAGTCACTTTAAAAATCTGACCTGGGCCTCCACCTCATGTTTTGTGACCTCCACACTGTTTAGGTCGCTTCCTCAGTCATACCTTCAGCAGCTGCAGTCCAAAACTCTCAAGGTGGAGTAAAAATTGGAATAAAAATTCAAGATAATCAAACAGAAAGTAAAAATTTCAATCCCATCATTTTGACTTTGAAAATAAAAAAAATAATAAAATAAAATAAAAATTAAGTGATGGATGTCAAAATTGTGAGATTAAATTTAAAACAAATTAACATTAAAATGTAAAAAAAAAAAAAAAAAAAAAAAAAAAAAAAAAAAAAAAAAAAAAAAAAAAAAAAAGATTCAAATTAACTTAGATCATGTTGAAATTTTGAGAGTAAAATTTCAACAGTAAGATTTAAAAATGCATTAAAATTAATAAATAATAAATTATCAGATTAGAATATAAAACATTAGGTGATAACTACAAGTTTCTTCAAAAAATGTTTAAAACTTTAAGACCAATATGTCAAAATTATGAGATAAAGTGAAATATTTATGTAAATTATGAAACTTGAAAAAAGTGTAAAATGTCAAAAAGTTGAGATTAATCATCTCATTATGATATATTAAAATTACGGGACTAAAAATGTAAAAAATTTGAGAGTAAAAATTACTCATATTTCCATTTTAAGTCCCTTTAAGTTTTGCTGAAGCATTGATCTGTGTGTTTGAATGGCATCTTCTTCATCAGCAACACTTAAAAAGTTTTAAAACCAGCAGAAGTCCCTGTTGGTGGAGTGATTCCAGTCTGCTGCATGTATCAGGAGATACTAACTTCCCTTCTGTCTCCCCCTCAGGGCATTGTGGGTAATCTGGCCAGTGGTAAATCTGCGCTGGTCCACAGGTACCTGACAGGAACGTACGTCCAGGAGGAGTCACCTGAGGGTAAGAACATCATCACAGATCTCTTTGTTTGGCTGGATCCGCTTTTTCTTCTTCAAAGCAAATAAAACAACATCCAGAGCACTCATCCGGCTTCTCAGATTGGATCACTTTAAAAAGCAGAGGAGAAAATAATGAACGGATTAAACGTCATTTAACGACCTCCTTAAAGCACAGACCCAACCGACAGAGCGGAAAGAGCTCCTCAGTCAAACTCTGAAACTCTCCAAGTCACATTAAAAAGAGATTGTACTCCTCTTTTGGGAGAAAGCTGATGGTTTTTTGGGTTAAGATAAACATTTGCAGAGTTTGAGATGATGCTGAGTCACCGCAGGAGGCTTTAAAACGATCAGCTCTGCTGGTTTAATGCTGATCTGTTAGACCTTTAGAGGGGAAATATGTCAATATAAGGAATGAATGAATGAAAACTGAATGAAATGAAGTGAATAAAATTACACAAAAACACCACAAAGTGGCATGAAAACGTCTAACTTTTAAAGTTTGACCTCTTCAGGGCTCTGACGTGGATTTAAAGAGTGAAGAAGAAGTGATTTAAACATAAAATCATGCTGAGCTGCTTAATATCTGAGAAACAGTGAAGACCTGAAAGGTTAAACTGGTCTCCTGGCTGACCCAGAATGAGTTATAAAACTTTAAAGATGACTTTCTGTCTCAGTGAGAAAATGAAGCCCTACTTTCCTCCGGTGTCTCTGCTCACACGCCCTGCAGGGACGGCCATATTCCTCATGTAATATTAAAGCTGCCCACACACTGTTACTGTACAGGACGGCAGCCTCCTCAGGCAGAGACCCACTTTACTAAACCTGCTTTAATATTTCACCACATGAGCTGTTTCCTCTCAGGGATCCTGCACGCACAGCAGAGGCACTTCCTACTCTTTTCTTTATCAATCATACCGGCAGACACTCCAGCACTTTTACTTTCAATCATTCATCCTCCTGCTGTCAAACTCCAGAGACGTGGTGCACCGACTTCACCCATCAAACCACCAGTGAGGAGGTTTTAGCTCAATTTTAGTTGTTTAATTTGAGCAAAAGTGGTTCTTTTTCACCTTAGAAAAAAAAAACAAAACTGCATTCTTTCTAATAACCAACAGGGGGCGACTCCTTTAATTCCAATAAGAAATCCAGCTGTGTGGTATGGAGGACCAAAATTACCAAAAAAAAAAAAACCGCAACAAAAATTATGCCATTAAATGCACCTATAATAATATTAAAAATGATTGAAGTCATGAGACATGAGGCTGTGTATGTATTTATTTTCCCTTAATCCAAAGTTGACCCTTTGTCAAATTTTAAATGACAGTGTCTTAATTTGCAAAGTCAAACTAATAAATGGTAAAGTAAATAAATACAGAAGTCATTTAAATATAAAATATCAGCCAGTTTAATATCAGTTTGTCATTTTATAAATGAATTAATAAATCATATATAGACATACTTCGAATGACTTTTACTACAAGAACTGTTTTTAATGGTGGTAGTAGTATTTCAACTGCTGTAACAACATAATTTCCCAGATACGGGATAAATAAAGTGTTTGTCTTATGACAGCACCATAATTCACAAATTGAATAAATATATAAATAAGTAGGTGATTATCTGTAGGCAAAAGACAAACTGATTTTGAAATTCAGTTTTCATCTATATTTATTTACTCATCTATATATTTATTTTGAAAGTTATTTTTTATTTATTTATATCCGGTTTTTTTCTTTATTTTTTATTTTGGCAGTTTTGGTCCTTCATATATAATAAATATATATATTTATGAAGTTTAAAACCAAGTTTAAAATCAACCCCAAACACTACGAAACCAAGTTTTAAAAAAAGTTTTTAAAAAGTGCAAAACATCCAAATCTGTTTAGTCTAAAAAAACCCTCCAAAACCAACTTTTAAAGAATAAATAAGAAGTCCACAATCAAGTCTGATTGAATTTCAAAGTTAACTCTAAACAACCCCAAACCAGGTCCCCAAAGGTCCACAGACTCCTTGAACAAGTCCAAAATACTCCAAACCAAGGTCTTTTATTATTTCATTGCTTCTTTTTTATTACTTAAAACCCACCTCGAGTGCCCGACCCTGTCATTTTTCTGCCATTTTATGGTCAAAAATTTTCCATTGTCCAGGTTTACAGTCAGGTCCAAATCAGTTCACATCAATTTCAAAACAAGTCTAAAAACAGTCCAAAGTCTAAAATCTACTCAAAGCAGCCCAGAACAGTCTGAAATCATTTCCTAAATAGTCCAAAACAAAGTTCTTCAAAGAAAGTCCACAATCAAGTCCAGTTTAATTTCAATCAAACTGACTCAAAATCTACCCAAAACCAGGTGCAAAATAAAAGTCCTGAACAACCCAAAATGAGGTGTAACAAAATCATATTCCATGTACACTGTAGGGTCACTGGACCATTAACATATTTTTGGAGAAAGTTTTATTTTCTTCATTGTTTCCTTGTTTTTGGTCTGCAGGTTAAACTAATTATTAGTTGTGTTTGCAGTCAATAATCTCTTATTCTGCAATAACTGTCAGTGAAACTTTACCTTCCTTTTCATTGTCCTTTCACATTAAAAGCTTTGAATTGGCCCACCAGACAAAACTCCTGCAGGCTTTACTGTAAAACATCTGTAGAAAGTTTTTAATTTTTCAGTCTAATTAAAAAATAATAATAATCTGAGCTACTGAAAAATGCACATAGCTGCAGACTATATGTTGCCCAGCCAGACGTCTTCACACTGAAAAGAGTCAAAAAGTACTTTGGTTAGTTTTGAGGGTCCGCTGTGGAGCTGCAGTTAATTACCCCCTGCTGACCTCTTTGTGTATTTAAAGCCTTGAAACCATCAAACATGGTTTATTTGGGAAGAAAACTTTGCTGCTTTTGTTATGTTGTTATGTGGGGACCCACCCCGAAATCAGCCCGCAGACCAATTTTAGCTGCCGGTCCCTCTGCGGTAAGACTTCGATGTGTGGGAGGCAGGAAGAGGAGGAGGTTTTTTTTTTTTTAATTTAATACGCCTGCAGAGGGGTCAATCAAAGGTCAGCTGATAAGAGAGGACCCCAGGGAGTCGCATTAAAGCAAAAAAAAAAAAAAACTGCTCCAAAAACTACAAGCAGAGCGAGGGCTGCTGGGAGAGAGTTGTTGGCGATGGGGAATCCCAGAGCAGATAACTTCACACTAAAACATGAGAAAGTCTTCCTCAGTAGTGACGTTTCTCCTCAGTGTCATGCTGCTAAATGCCCGGCGGCCTCCTGCCGTAATTACACCGCAGCGCTGCCAAAAGCAACACGACATGGCTTTTCAAGCAGCTCCACATACCGAATCCAAACAACAGCTCCCCCTTATCTTTGATCGAATTACTTGGCACCGCTGCCCATCGAGGAAGCAGCGATTCAACTCCAATTAATTTTTTTTTAAAAAGGAGATAAAAAAGCCTTTCTGAAATCGTTGCATAACCACTGAGAAATAAAAGCAGCTTAAAGGGGGAAGCTGTTTTGAAATTCCTCGGATCTAAAAATACGCCGGCTGCCTGGATTCCCATGGCGATTGATTGGGAGCGGAGTTGGTGGCTTGTGAGCGGCGAGGCGACCGCAGCGCCACGAAGCCACCGACCAGAACTATTCTGAGGCTGCAGGCTGGAGCCTCACTGCTGCAGAGGGAAAAAAGCTTCAGCACTGACTCAGAAACATACTGATTTACCTCTGCGGTGCGTTTAAGGACAGTCAGACATGCCGGGTTTTGTCTTTATTTCTAAAGACTGATAGACTGCTGATAGTTTGAGAAAGAGTCCGACTGGGAGTGTTTGTGCAGCAGCACATGGGATCCATTACAACAGGGAGAGAGAGGGGAGCAATGGTTGGGAAATCACCCACA
>VUQS01002638.1:1612-18005 GCA_015108495.1 Heterochromis multidens | reverse complement strand
AAATCACCCACAGCCACCAAACTAATGCTGCTGACTGTGGTTTGAGGAGCTGCTGCTCTCACAAGCAGCCAAACATCATTCACAGATTCTATTGTTCTCGTGGCTTTAACGGAAAAAGAAACACTGGGAGGCATCAACAAAGTCTCCAGTCTGATCTTTCCAGAACAGTCTTTAAGTTTTATTTTATTACTCTATTATTTTTTCAGGTTTACACAGACGACAGGAGGGCCAGCTTTGGTTCAGCCTGTTGTTATTGGAGTTATAATAACTTCAAACACTTCAGAAGTTTAGCTTCTTATTGATTATTCTTTAGTTATCATACAGCCACAAGAAGGAGTCCACAGAGTCCTGATCTTAGTATCAAGGAGACACAGATGACACTGAAACTAAATCCACAAAAGAACTGGGGCGAGCTCTCAAAGATGTTCAAAAAACTGTCAGAACGAAGTGCAAATTTAAATGCACAGATTTAATCCCATAAAAGCTACTTTCAGCTGCTGCTTTGCCACAAGGGGTCACCACAGCTGGAAGCTCTGCATGTTTGATTTGGCAGATTTTTATGCCAGATACCTTTCCTGATGCAACCCCAAAGGGGATTAGTGTCTCCGACTGGAATCGGACCAGAGACCTTTTGCTTGTCAAGTGACCAGAGACCTTTTGCTTGTCAAGTGAATGTGTTGACCACCACACAACTGGAGGCACAGATTAAATACTGTCTATAACACTGAAAAATCACCTCCCGAAACAAAACAGTCCACAGGGTGTCCAAAACATAGTGCCAAATAGAGTACAAAATTTACTCCAAAACCAAGTCCGAGTCAAGATTAAAACAGTCCGAAACCAAGTTCAAAACCATCCGAATCAAGGGCCTAAAGAGTTCAGAATCAAAATCTGGAATTAAGACCTAAGGTAACTCAAAGAAACCAAGTCCCAAACAGACCAAAACCACATCCCAACAAGTCTAAAGTTCTAAATCCAGTCCAGTTCTAAGTCCAAACAACCCAAAAAAAAAAGTCCCCAGTAAGTCCGAAACAGTCTAAAACCAGATCCCTATAAGTCCCAAATCCAAGTACTAAATCAAGTCCAAACACTGCAAAACCACCTCCCAGAAAATTCCAAATCCAAGTCCAAAACAGTCCACAAGGTACCTAAAACATAGTCCCAAATTGAAAGTCCAAAATTTACTCCAAAACTAAGCCAAGTTTAAAACAGTCTGAAACTAACTTCAAAATCATCTGAACCAAGAGTTCAAAACCAAAGTCTGGAATCAAGTCCTACGGTAACTCAAACAGCCCAAAACTGTATCTCCAGTAAGTCCAAAACAGTTCAAAACCAGATCCATATAAGTCCCAAATGAAAGCACTAAATCTAGTCCAAAATCTTCAAAAACAAGTCTCTGAAGAGTCCATAATCAAAATGTAGAATGAAGTCAGTTTTAAAAATAACTCAAAGCCAAACCCCAAAAAGTTAAAAAGAAAAAAAAAACATTCCACAATTAATATTCAAAACAGACCAAAACCACATCCCAAGAACTCCAGAGTTCTAAATCCAATCCAGTTCTAAGTCCAAACAACCGAAAACTAAGTCCCCAATAAGTCTGAAACAGTCCAAATGCAATTCAGAACATCTAAAACCAGGTTCCAAGAAAAGGAAAAACTCTAAAACGGTCAAAAAGTAAATAAAGCCCAAATTCTTCTCAACAATAAAGTCTAAATCAATTTTAAGATAAAGTCAAAGCAGCCGACAACTGTGTACCAAAAAGTCCCAAATCAAAGTCCTAAATCCAGTCCCAAACAGTCCAAATCAAAAGAATTAAAGTCCTGAATTATCTCAACACAAAGTTCATAAATCAAACAGTCTAAGGCTGAGTTCCCGCTGTCACTAACGGCATGTATCTTTAGTGTAATGTTGATTCATGTTAAAGCTTCGTACTCAGCTGGCACTTACAGATCATTACTCAGGCCGACAGAGGAAAACACATTCAGCATGTTATTATGTGAGTTCCTCCTCCTCTCAGTCTTTTAAATACAAAATAACAATGAAAATCAAAGGTCTCCATAATGACATATTTAGTTCCAAGTTTGCTGAAAGTGATTAATGTGACCTCAGCAGTGTTTAATGAGTCAGCATCTTTGTATAAATCTGCTATAACGAGGTGGTGACAGCGACATAAATGAGCCCAAACTCATGAAGTAAAGCGATCCAGCCTTCCTTTGACCTCTGACCTCTGTCCTCCTCTTCCTCTCTGAGTTTTCCTCGTGTAAATGTTTGTTTTTTCGCTGCTTTGACCTCCAGCAGACTGCAAATAAAACTGTGTACTGTTGTTTTTACTGTTCTTTCTTTCTTCTTCTCTCTCGTGTCCTCTCTTTGACCCTCTCTCAAACGTCTTCCTCAGCTCCTCTTCCTCGCTGTCTCCTGGTTGGACTGTGCATGCATTAACTGTGGCTGCATCTTTGATGGTTTTTTTGCTTTTTGTTTCCTCTCTTCCTTCTTTCGGGGCTTCTCTTGTACAATAGCTGACGTGGATGCAGGTAACTATCCTCCCTCTTCCCTCTCTCTCTCTTCTTCACCTGTCCATCCCTCCATCCTTCAGTCCGTCGCCTCATTGGTTCAGACAGCAGCGCATTGAGATCATCTCGGGTTCAGCTCTGCGTCTCATCTCCGTGTCGTCAAACAGCCGCTGAACATCACGAAGTCCTGCAGCATTTAATGGCTTCATCTCACATGACTGTCGCCTCCACTTTTAGATGGTTTGAAGCCCAAGTAGACCAGTATGGGGGACCGAAAGTGCCAAAATAGTACCAAAAATATAAAAGAACAATGAAAAAAATTATTTAATTAAAATTAAATGCACAAAAATAATTTTTTGATTTTTAATTTTTTAAAAAAATGTTTTTTTAAATATATTAAAAAATATACAATTTTGTTTTGAAAATTTTTGTATCAGTCTACCAATTTCTTTACCTTCACATTTTAATAAATAAATAAATGTATTTATTTGAATTTCTTCCTAAAAATAAATTAAAATAAAGAGAAGTTTTTTAATTCATAGTTTTTTATTTTTATTTTTAAGTTATTATACGACTGTTTGTTCATTTATTCATCTACTTATTTAATTCATTTTATTTATTTGTTACTCAGTCAACTTAAATATAGAAGTGTGTATATAATCAGTTTAGTCAGATTTTATAAATTAATTCATTAAATTTGCAGTAATTATTATTATGATTACAAATGATTTATTTTTTATTTATTTATTTATAATTCAACTTTAAATTATATTAAAGCCTCCTAAATACAAAGGAATCGATATCAATTTATGTCACATTTTACAAATCAGTGATTTCAATATTTTTTAAGGTTATTTTCCATACATTTAATGGTATTTGTATTTATTCATTTATTTGTATTTATTCATTTACTTACTTAAATTTTGCAGTTGTGGTCCTCCATACAACAAAGGTTAAATCTGTGGCATTAAACTTCAAACAGATCTGATGAACATCTGTTTATTTAACACATTTTGTTGAAATTGTATGAATAACTTCATCAAGTTAAATATAACCAGCATTTGAAACATCTGGATTATTTGAGCTTAAAGCTTCCAGCTGCTGAACCTGAAGCTGAATTCGATTGGCTGCTGTGACTGAACGTGTAGCTCCGCCCCCTCACGTCTTAGTGTCATCTGATTGTATTTTTTTCTCATCTTCATCCTCATTGTGTTCACCTGCAGCAGCTGTGTGCATTACACACACACACACACACACACACACACACACACACGCTGCTGCTGCTTTCTTTTCTTCCATCCTGATCAAACAAAGTGATCGATTTAGATTGATAGATTCAGCTCTAACTGATCATCAATGAACCAGTTTTCATGTTTTGTAATAAACCAGTACTTACTTTCATTTTTCTGCCTCTTTAAACTCCAGAGTTTTTATTGATGACTTCTTAATTGTCTTTAAAGGATTAATAAGTGATTTTATTAACCGATTAGAGAGGAAATCGTAACATTGATGACTTTTCTTTATATTTACAGATAATAAACATGTGGATCAGTCAGGTGTGTTTATGATCCTGTTTGTGTTCGGATCGTACGTTTGTTCCTTTAATGGTGAAGAAATTTGAAGGTTGTATTGATCGATGAAGCCATTAGTTACACGTTAAAGGTATTAATCAATGAGTTTATCAAACTGGACTCCCTCCGCTCGACGTCCTTTATCAGGCGTCTTTTCTCCTCCCGCGGTCACAGACTGTAAATAAAAGATGGACACAGCCTCTGTCATAAATTGAGTCAATGCACTTCTGGAAGACATTTCACTCAGCAAAAGCTTTGAGGGCTTTTATTGTGAAAGGCAGTGAGAGGAAGAAGCTCTTTTCATGTGTAGAACAAGTTGGGTTTCAGGTCTTTTGGAGCAGAAGTGACCTTATTTAGTGGCGTGCTAAATGCCGTGGTTATTAAACTGCATGAGTGCTGATTAACATCCAAATGCAGTTAGATTAGAGGAGCTGCAGCTTTAGGACTTCCTTTTTCCAGCCCATCTCTTGCCTCTTGGACACAAATATTTAATGTCAGGGTAAAGAAAAGCAAGTGTAGTGATGGAAACACGTCTGTCCGCTCTCTAAACATCCAGCGTGTCATTACTGCAGCTGCGTCGGCTCGCTCACGCTCCGTCCTGAGATCAGCTGATCCTGATGAGAGCGAGAGAGCCCGAAATAACGCCGGCGACTTCCTGTAAATGTTGAGGAAGAGGCGCTCGTTCCCACAGTGACCCGCAGCGCTGCAGTTTATATTTGTGTCGCAGCACGCCTGAAAATGAAACCTCAGCAGAGATGTAAGAGCAGCGAGCCGGGCCGTCTTTGAAAGCAGAGGCGCTTTTAGCAGAAATAAGAGACGAAATCAATGCTCGGTGTTCCTGATGGGTTTTTCCTGTGACGGTCACCTGCAGGCATCTATTTAAAGCAGAACATCAGGTGGAAACAGAAGGCCTCTCCTTCTGCCCTCCTTGGACTCCTGACAGTGTTTGAAGCTGATTTTTAGAGCAGTGTGAGACACAGAGAGGCCTCCGTATCACTTATCACAGACTGTATATAAAAGATGACCTCACCTGCTGTTTTGAAGCCTCAGCATCATCGTTTGTGCCTCATTCCTCGATCTAAGCTGCAGGTTAACTCTCACACTTCTCCCAGTACTCCTCCATCTGTATTAGTTTCCTGTCCAATCACCGCCCTCCTGTGTAGCGTCCGTCATCTCTCACTCGATCAACCCGATCAATCGCAGATCGGCTCTACCTCCCCTGTAGATCAGACCTCCTCCATCTGCCGGTGCCGTTAGAAGCTGTGCTGACATCTGTGTGTTTCCTGCAGGCGGCCGCTTTAAGAAGGAGATCGTGGTGGACGGTCAGAGTCAGCTGCTGCTCATCAGAGATGAAGGAGGCCCCCCGGAGGCTCAGGTGGGTACTGCACCTCCTTCAAACCATATAAACCAGAGTGTGAAAACACTGACAGCCCACAGAGCAGCAGAGTCAGACCCTTTTGGTGCTCACCAAAGAAATTTTAGCCTTCCAAAAACGAAAAATATGCGATAAAAATACTTTTAAGCATTTTTTAAATTTTTTTTTTATTAAAGTTGGGTTTAATTTATTCAATTAGTGTGTGTCAAATGGCCAGAAAACATCAGGAAAATACACAGACTTTGGTGAGATAAGATAACACAGACTCATAGTGTTCATTATATGCAGACCAGTCATTGTTATAGACACAGTCACCCCACCCCCCCACCCAGAAAAGAGCCATACTGAGCAGGAAAACCTGCTGGCTTTGCTTTCAAAAACTTTCCAGGACTGTTTCAAAACTTTCTGCACACTTTTACTGCTTATACTGACTAAAGTTGGACTTTAATTCAGTTTAAGTAGGAATGGACCCATTCCATCTCCATATTTTTATCCTTTGACTCCGCTACAGTGGCTTTGCATGATTCACAGCTCAAAATAATCCTTCTTTGTCTCATACTGGGCCTTTTTGGTTCATCGTCTGTTCCTCATTGGACACAAACAAAGTCTCAGGATCTGAAACTGGTCCTTTTTATGTATTTATACTCAGACGTAGAGAAAAACTGCAGTAATCCAACTGTTAGTGTGATGATAGAAAATGTTTGAAACACAGATTGGTTCTTTTAGTGCAGCCCAGTGTGGGGGCATCACTAAAAACCAGGTCTAAGACTCACCAGCCTGGTGCTTTAAAGCGGACGCTTCCCACTGACTGAAAACAGAGGCTCTCATGGGCGGCAGAGATTTTGGGCTGCGTGATGATAAACAGGATCCATCAGCACGAAACTGGGGCATTTTCTTCTTCTTCTTCTTCTTCAGTCCTCCAAACTGACCAAGTCTAGACAGAAAAGTCACCACTTTATGAATAATTCACCTGCCCGTCATTCATGGTGCCTCTCTTCTTGTTATTCTACATATTTCCACCAAGTCCCAATAAATGGAGCAAAAATATGGAAGACTAAAACTGCAAATATCAAAATAAATAACTATAATAATATATAATAATAACAATAGTAATAGTAACGTAGTGGCGTGGTTTTTGCTTTGTCCTTTTTTTAAGTGCACCAGAAATATCTTTTAAAATTCTTGTAGAAAAGAAATGTAGAAAAAAATACCAAAATAATTAGATTTGGATCAGTAAGTAAGTAAATACATACATTTAAAAAATTGTAATTGTAGAAAATTAACAGGATGTGGTAGATAAATAAATAAATATAATGCCACAAAAATTATGTTTAATATTCATTTTGGAAAATAAAAGTAGAAAAAATACAGAAATTTATAGTTTGAATGGATATATAAATAAAAGCACATAAATGGGAAAATTAAATAAATGGAGGCAAAAATAAATACTGCAAAATAGATCACAAATATCGATTTATACCTACAATTATTGTTTATAAATATATTTTGGTGCCTTCAAAAGCATATTTATATATTCTATTTCTTGGGTCCCTTTTTTAAAATTTATTTTGTATTTTGGCTGTTTTGGTCCTCCGTACAGATATTGTTCAAATATCACAATGCATCTGATATCTGGTGGACCTGAAGCTGAGTCAGCAGGGTACCTAAAGGCCAAATGTGGGCCAGATCAGGGCCATACTTTCATCACCATCGGGGTCAAACAGGAGGACTGTTTTCTCAGTGTGTCTGAGGGTTTGAAGCGTCCTGATTTGACTTCCTTCCTCCCAAAAACTGACCTTTTCAAAAAGTCTTAAAACTGGTCTCAGATGCTTTTCTCGCTGCTGGAGTCGGTAATTTCTCTGACAAAGCTTTATCTGGGTGTAAAATCCTTAAATAAACCCACCTGTTCTTTCGCTTTGCTCGCTGTGTTTGACACAGGTTATTAAATGTTGGTTACACTGTGGGGGTGAATAAAGTTTTGATTGAAACTGTGTGTGTGTGCAGTTTGCGTTGTGGGTGGACGCCGTCATCTTTGTCTTCAGTCTGGAGGACGAGATCAGCTTTCAGACCGTTTATCACTACTTCACCCGCCTCGCCAACTACAGGAACACCACCGACCTGCCGCTGGTCCTGGTCGGCACACAAGGTTACCCCCCCCCACACACACACACACACACACACACACACCTCACTGTAAACACTAAATCTTTACATTTTTATGATGTTTTTTAAACTGTGAACATGATAGGGTTTATTTTTAGTCCTCAGCAGAAAGTTTAGTCGCTCTCTTTCTCTGTGGACACTCTCTCTTTCTGAAGCTTTGCTGCCACCTAGTGGTGAAAAATCCTAATTACAGCTAAAAAAAAATGGTTTCATTGCCTCTGATGAGCATTTATCAGTTATCAAGTTTCAATCATATCAAGTTTATTCTTCCTTTTCTTTATCTGTATTTTATGCACATGCACTGATAAAATATTAGAACATTTTTCCACATCTTTATAAAATTAGATCCAGATAGAAGAAGCATAACACTGACAGAGCACGGCAGGGAAACATCAGCGTTGCAGAGTCAACGAGATTAACACTGGCCAATCAATCAGTGCATCACTGGAAATGATTAATTCTTTATCCTTACAGTTTTGTCTTTATTATATCAGTCTTAACTGGAAATGATTCCTCTGTTTGGACATTTAAGGCAGCATTTTCATTATTTTCTGACTCTTGATGGATCAGTTAAACTAATAAAATAATGATCTGATTAATTAGCAATAAGCTCTGTACCATTTGTAGGCATTAATGAGAGTAAAGGATGGTTAGTTGTGGCAGCTGTCAGATAAATACAACTACAATGAAAAGACGTCAGCATCACCCAGAATCAAAGCACCACAGAGTACAAGCGACACACACACACACCTCACACACCTGGATTTGTTCAGCAAAGTCGCACTAGAAGGTAAAAAAGATCCGAGAGTCCACAAAGGTGGTGTCCTCTGCCTCCAGCCTGATAGGAGTAACTCACAGAGAGCACTCAGAGGCCTTTACAATGGCTTAACAGAGAAAGTTGATAACCGCCGTCATGATACCTGTTATCTCTGACTGGAGTTTTAGGTTTTGTCAAGCCAGCTAAGCCAACAAAAGCCTGGCTGTGTTGAACACTTTTTCCTAGTCACAGCTCTCAAAGCCCAGTCAGGCTGTGCTGTTATTGGCCTAAAATCTTACTGGACGCATTTACAGTCTTATTTAGTTCTTATTAGTTCTTAAGAACCAGTGTTTGTGTGATCGTTGAAATCCTCTCATGATGCTGCCCCCAAATACCTGTTGGTGCGTCCCCTCTTCTTGGTGTTTAACTGAAGAAAAACATGACACCAAGTCCAGTTTATCATCCGGCACATCTGAGGAGTTAGTCTTAGATAAAACTCCCTGAGCTATTACAGTGATAATAGGAGATGACTCTGCAGCATTTACTCTGACACACTGTGATCCCTCAGTCATTCAGATATATGGAGGAAATGTCTATAAACACAGTGCTGTCTGATGTTTGATGTTCGTGATACAAATACAAATAATACAAATAATACAAATACAAATAACTGATGTCACCTTCAGTAATGTCTGCATGTGCAGCTGCGTTGCTGTCATATTTTACCAGGTTCATTCAAAAGTAATTGTAGGTGTGTGATCCGTCTGCATCTCTTTCCTATTTCTTAGGTTTAAATACCTGAGTTATAAGCAAATGTTGTCATTTTACCTTTAGATGGGGGAAAAACTTGATTTCTCTTTGCCTCATTGTACATTAAAAAAAAATAAAAATAAAGCATGCTTGTAGAAATAGTTACAAATGTTAATACTATATCTTATTGTGAACTGTATGGCAGCATTTTTCCATTGGCACTGCACATTTATTTAGTCTGTGGTTGTAAATTTATGTTGCTGTCCAAATAATCTTTATTTCATCTTTTTCTTCTTTACATAGGAGAGTGTAAGCCTTTCAGATTCACTTCCTCTCTGAATCTGGTGTTGTTGCTCTTCTTTCTTGTAAAAAAAAATGTGGTTGAAAATGGTTTCTTCCAAAGTGCTTCGACTCTTACAACCAGCAGATGGCGCCAGAGTACTGCTGAAGTTTTCCTCCTTAAACTCTGGGCTCTTTTTTCTTTTCACCTTCATGAACCAGAGTACTGATGTGGAGGTGTTTCTTATGAATCTACAGGCCAGAAATCTAATAAAATATATGTATGAGTCAGTCTTACAGCTTTTATTATATTTATGACACCTTATATCCCTACATTTGGGTAAAAGCCTGAATAAAAATATTGTTTCCTCCTTTGAGTTTCCTTCTTTGAGGAAGACTGTAAAATGTGAATTTAAACACAGACTCGAGCTATTTCTTTCTCCTTCCCTTCAGACGCCATCAGCTCGACCAACCCGAGAGTGATTGACGACAGCCGGGCCAGGAAGCTCTCCAACGACCTCAAACGCTGCACCTACTACGAAACCTGCGCCACCTACGGCCTCAACGTGGAGCGAGTCTTCCAGGACGGTAAGCAGCCATCTGTCAGGGAAAAGTGTCCAACATGACCAGGAAACCAGAGTCCAGTCCTCTGGGAAGGTGACATTCCTCCTCCCGCACACTCCCCCCACCCCACCGCCAACGTCCCGGCCAGAGCCATTCGGCCGCTCTTAATCACACGTCAATTAAGACTTAAATGGACCCGCTCAGCTATTTAGCTCAAACCGAACAGCAATTAAGTTTTATCATAGCGGGGGGAGGAAGGTGGGGGGGCTACAAAAAGAGACGATTCCCCAACGGGATTAATAAAAGAATCAGACATTAGAGCAGGAGGAAGGACAAAGAGGAGGAGGAGAGTGTCCGGAGTCGTCAAGGTCCTGACTGACCCAGACACTTCATGTTCTTCTGCATTAAATGAATGAATAAATATGTGATCTGATCTTTGTCAAAGACACAGTGTGTTTATGTTGATAACTGACAAACAGTTTAAGAACCTTTACTGAACGAGGTAAGAACACCCTGTGATTTCTGATATATCTGCTGCATTCAGGTTCAGGCTCTGAAGATCTGAATGCCTTTCCTTTGATTAAAGTCATTCTGTGGTACATTTTTTGTGGCTACTTCTCAAGATCTTCAGTTAAGACCTGATTAGAAGCCTCAAATCATGACGTGACCTCCATGTGACTGCTCTTTGGGTTTGTGAAATGTATCCCCTGATGTTCGACGTCAGACTTCCTTGGTTTGAAGCCCCAAATTTACATTGTTGCCTCTGCTGTGCTTCATGCATGGGTTCATAAATTCATCCAATACTGTTTGTCATGACACTTCCTTGGTCCGAAGGCCCAAACTTTAGATGCCACCTCTGCCGCACTTCACCTTTGGATCCATGAATTCATCGAGTCATTAGACTTCCTTGGCTCAAACCGTGATGTAAACCCAGACCGTGATTTGTCTTTGCGTTTGTGATTTTTTCCCAAGCCATTTCTCGTGAATCTCCTTTGATCTGAAAGCCCAAATTTATGATGCTCCTTCTTCCATGTTTCACTTTTGTGTCTGTGAATTCATCCCGGGTTGTTCGGTGCTGTGCATTTGATATGGTTTGAGACTTCCTTGGACTAAACCCTCATACATGATGCGACCTCCGCCGTGCTTCGTCTTTAGGTTTGTGAATTCGTCCCAAGCCAGCTGGCATGAGACTTCCTCAGTATGGAGATCCAGACTTATGATGTTCCCATTGCTGGGTTTCACTATTGGGTTTGTGAATTCATGAACGTTTGACATTCAGTATGAGTTTATCTCAGTGTTAAATCCCAGATTTACAGTGCTTCCTCCACCGTGCCATACTTTTGGGCTCTTGGATTCATCCCAAGCCATTTGACTTGAGACTTCCTTGTTCTAAAAGCCCAAATCATAATGGTACCTCTGCCGTGCTTCACCTTCGGCTGGGGTAGAAGTCTTTGGGTTTGTGAATTCGTTCCACAGTGTTCGGCATGAGTCTTCCTCGGTCTAAAGCCCCAGATTTACAATGCTACCTCCACTGTGCTTCACCTTTGGACTCAGGAATTCATGCCAAGCCAACTGGCATGAGACTTCCTCAGTATGGAGGTCCAGGCTTATGATGCTCCTGTTGCTGGGTTTCAATTTTGGGTTTGTGAATTCATCCCGAGTCGTTTGGTAATGATCGTTTGACATTCAGTATGAGTCTGCCTCAGTCCAAAACCCCAAATTTACAGTGCTTCCTCCACAGTGCCGTACTTTTGGGCTTTTGGATTCATCCCAAGCCATTTGGCTTGAGACTTCCTTGGTCTGAAGACTCAACTCATCATAGTACCTCTGCCGTGCTTCACCTTTGAGTCCGTAAATTAACCTGACTCACTGGACATTCGGTTTGAAACTAACTCACTTCACTGCATCATCACCGCAGTCCTGAGCTTTTCCAGGCATTACCCAGGAGAGCTGTATGTGAGAAGCCAAACATCCAAATCAAGTTGCATTGAATATTATATGTTCTTTAAATCTGCCAGCTTGCAGGGTTAAAATCTGAGCAGTGTCACTGAGGCCATGTGAGAGTAGAGCAGGTAACGGTAGTTTAAAGTTGTAGGAACACAAACAAAGGATCAGTAAATAGAACTGAAAAGATGAGATCTGAAGATTCTGGTGGGTGAGGGGTAGAGCAGAAATCTTCAAACGAATCCGAAGAAGTCCGAGATGACCAAAGTATGAACCACCTTTGTACTCTGAGATTTCAGCGTTTTGTCCTGCCTCCTGCATGCTCTCCACAGGCAGCTAATATTACCTAATATTTCCAGTATACAGTCAAAACGCATCTAGACCTGATTTTTCCGACATTGCCTGGAGTTCATGTGTGAAAGTGTCTATAGAAATTAATTTATTTCTTTTTTTCTGCTCCACCACCAAAAACTTACAAAGCTTTGGTTCTACTACTTGAATAAACATACCCAGTTATGTTTCACTGCTGCTTGTGTCATGTCTCAGTAGTAGTAGATTAGGGCTATGCCAAATAGCAGAATAATTAAGTGATTAAATTCTTAGCCCTGGCTGTATACACCATCATGACATGAATGGACCGTTTTTTGGTCTATTGGACTGAATCACTCAGATGACTGTTTGTTCAGCTTTCTACCACCTGCACTGATTCATGAAGGACTTTAGGACTGCTTTTCTTTTACCCATCCTGCTTTGTGCTGTGTGGCTGCAGCAACAAACCTCCTCAAGAGATTTAACAGGAGCATTTTAGTGACATTTGATCACTCTGAAAGCAACAGTTTCAGGACAGAAAAACTCCTTTCAGAGAAGACAGAAAAACACAAATCTGTGAAGGCGAGTCATCAACAGGAGCAAACAAAAAGAGGCAGAAAGGTTCGGGAGAAAAGTTTTTTCTCTTATAGCAAATAGTAAACCTTGCAGCTCATTTTTCACACTCTGAGAGCACATTAATAAGAAGAGAGGCAGCGGAGACGTTAATGAAGCGGCGGGCGGGCAGCCGGTCGGCAGGCGCGGGGTTAACGGCTGTAATTAGAGAGAGAAATGGATGACATGGACTCGGCGGTTAATTAGCAGCGAGTCTGACGGCCTCTGGCTTCGTCCACATCCACCTGAGTTTCACTTTGAGCAGGTCAGAGCAGATTTTGCTGCTCGGGCTCCGTTTACAGCTTTGCTCTCTGACTGATGACGATGATGTGGAGCTGAGACGAAGAGCAGAGAAATCTGTCGCCCACTTTACGATTGTTTAATGATTCACGGCTTAATCGAAGCCTAAAGCAGTAGTTTAACAGTGAAAGACACCAAGAAATAAAAATATTTCAAGGTGAGGAGAGTACACTTATTAGACTAGATGTTAGTGCAGATTGTACTTTATATACTTAGATCAGGCCGAGGCTTTTAACGCTAACATTTCATTTGCAAACCCGATTCTGGATTTTAGAAATGTTTTCTTCAGTGTTGAAGCTGACCCGCCCACAGATGACCAATCATACTGTGATATGAGGGTGAATCCAAAGCTAACCTGAAGATGGTCAAGGTGTGGTCAACATGGCCAAATAAGGGCGTATGTGCGTTGTTTGATTGCTTTGTTCTGATCCTGGCTGCAAATATTTCACAATAAAAGCCCTGTTAAGGATTTAAGGACATTTAATGTGTAAATTGTAGATTGTTACTGATCACACAGGTGAGATGATAGTCCTTTAACCTGCTTTTAAATGTGTTTTGTTTCATATTTATTAATGCATTCAGTCAGACCCACGATCCAGCAGGTCTCCTGCAGGCTCATATACAAACCTTTCTGTAAGGAAACAGAAAAATCAAGCTGAAAAACAGGCTAAAAATCATCCAGAGTCCAGATAATAAAAAAGTGTGTCTTTGATAAACTCAACACTCTGCAGAAGATCCCCTCTGTGCAGCGTTGGGTTTCTGTCTCCTCATTTCTGGGGAACATCTCTCTATTTCATGCTTTTGCATTTCTTTTTAATAAAATGACCCCAGTTTATTTATGGATACTGTAAATAGCCAAATGTGTTTGAAATTATATAAGAAAGTCTCTTCTTTCTATCAATCTTATGCATCTATTACAGTCTCTTCTAGATTAGTCAGGAAGTAAAACTCATTCAGGTTCCTCTGCTGATACTGTAGAAAAAAAGAGTTTATTGGCACTATGAATTATTTAAATATAGTTTGATGTAAAAGAGTCGAGAGCTTTTAACAGCAGCTCAGTGCAGTTCATCTTTAGGGGACTACTTTCTGTGAC
This sequence comes from Heterochromis multidens, assembly GCA_015108495.1. Lineage (NCBI taxonomy): Eukaryota > Metazoa > Chordata > Actinopteri > Cichliformes > Cichlidae > Heterochromis > Heterochromis multidens. Next base: position 3,778 of record VUQS01002638.1, on the reverse strand, counting down.
ACATTAAGTCCCGGTAAAGTACAGCGTGTGTGACCAAACAACATATTTGGAGAAAGAAGAGACATGAGCCTTCATCCATCATCTGTCAGTGGTCATTGCTGCGTGTGTCCTGCAGGGGGCAGTGCAGCAGCAGCAGAGACACAGTGTGCCAATCACAGGAAACGGTAACAATCGAATCCTCAGAGGAGTGAAACACTGCAGAGTTTTAATTGTAAGAGAAGAAGAGCTGCAGTGTGTGTGTGTGTGTGTGTGTGTGTGTGCGTGTGTGTGGTCGGCCCAGGAGGAAGCTTTCCGCACTAAACGCTGTCTTATTATCCTCTTAATTATTCCACTATGTGTGTGAGTGCGACTGTGTGTGTGTGACACTGTCTCCTTGTATTCTTCTCGTCATTATCCCAAATTAATCAGTTTTCTAATCAGCCAGCAGAACGATGCAGCAGCAGCCTGCAGCTCTGAGTGTGTTTATGTTGGTGGTTATTTATATTTTTCCTCTCTGTGTGTTTTTGTGCGTCCGCTTTAACTGCAGTGTGAGAGTCAGATATGGTTTTTTTTATAGATAGATAGAACATTGTTTTGAGAAACTGTCATGTCAATAAAGCACCTTTGAGTTTGAAGAGATTGAGGTTCAGGAGGAAGAGTGGGTCATCTAGCAGTTAGAAGGTTGGTGGTTCGATGCCCGGCTCCTCCACTCTGTATGTCAGAGTATCTTGGCCAAAATACTGAACCCTGAGTTTCCCCCAGTGCATCCATCGGAGTGCTTGTATGAATGTGTGTGAATGGGTGAATAAAGCTTATAGTAAGAAAGCACTCTGAGTGCTTAAATAGAGTAGAAAAGCAGTATATAAGTACCAGTCCATTTACCATTTAGAAACAGAGATGTAGAGATACAGAAGAAGAGACACAGGGGAGGGATATATGGCAACTGGTACTTTTATCATTATCATTACTATTATTATTATTATTATGGGTTTTTATGGGGTGGTGGCACCTTTTGCCATGCCTTTGGACACACCCCTGTCTATATGTGACGGTGTGTATGTAAAATATTTGTACAGTTTGTGTTTCCTCGTGTGTAATTGGAAGTGTGTGTGTGTGACTGCGTATCAGTTTTCACACACACACACACCCTCACAGTGTGTAATTATTTCTTTGTGTGACCTTAATTCGTGTTGAGGGTTTCAGCGGTGCCGTGCTCGGCTCTCAGCTGCTCTCTGATTGGTCAGAGTGACCTCATTGTCACGCACACAGCTGCAGTCAGCTGATCCCCAGCATCACTCCTCACCTGTTGGTTCACCTGGGTTTACAAAATAAAAGCCCACACGGCAGGAAGTTAGTTAAGAAATAATCCCTGAAACGGACTCGATCTAAACTTGTATTAATTTACCTTCAGTGTAACTTGCTTTGCTTTTATTATGTTTGTTAATTTAAACTAGTTCAGACTTCCATCTTATAACCATGACGTTTCAATTTTTAATTTAAAATTATTTTAAAACATTTTTATTTTTATTAGTCACACAAGAAAAAGTTTACAGTATACGTTATATTAAATAGCTTAAATAAAACTCCCAGTTTAAATGAATTTAAACACTATGTTGCAGGTCTTCTTAAATACTGAAAGATTTGAATGGAGTTTGGTTGGTGGATGTTTGTGCTCTTTATACACATTTTTGTTCACTGTATTCTTATTTTATGAAACAGCTGATATTGATTGATTGATTTAAAATTGCAGCATAAAAGCTGTTATTGGAGTCTGATTGATACATTTACTTATTGATCGATCCTTCTTGTATCCGCTCCGACTTTCTTCTTCTTCTTCTTCTTCTTCTCCGATTTAAATGACATTTTGCAAACATGTCGATCGGGGGGTGAGATCACAATTTATGATCAGGCTGATGTTTCTGTGCGTATCGATCGCGCTTTACTGACCTTCGCTGCATTTCCAGTCTTCATCGATCGCGGCCTATTGGCCCAGCAGTTGAGTGGGGGGCGGGGCTTTAATTACCCAGCGCTCATATTCGGCTTCATAATCAGCAGGAGCGTCACGGCGACAGGCAGAAGCTCGCGGTGCAGAAACGCTGATTCGCACTAATTTGACATGGTGTGTGTGTGTGTGTGTGTGTGTGTGTGTGTGTGTGTGTTAAATGTAATACAGGCTTTGATGAGTCG
>VUQS01002633.1:15393-31945 GCA_015108495.1 Heterochromis multidens | reverse complement strand
GTTCTCCATGAAACTGTTGCTAGGATACAGACTAAACATCCAGAGGCACTCTTCATAATATCAGGAGACTTCAATCATGTTTCCCTCTCCTCCCACCTGACTGGATTCACACAATTTGTTGACTGTCCTACCAGAGAAAATAAACCCTTGATCTGCTGTACACCAATGTCAAAGAAGCTTACAGAGCTACTGCCTTACCACCACTTGGCAGATCAGACCACAACTGGAAGACTCCTCTCTACAGAAAATCATTCGTACCCACAGCCATCAGGCTTTACAATTCTCATACAACTAGCAGATGAGCTGTCAGACATACGAATTTCCCTTTGGGATCAATAAAGTTATTCTTATTCTTATTCTTATTTACTATGCTGCTTTCTTAATTTACTCCACTATATTCTGATTGCGATTATTGCACTTCATATGCCATATTATTTATTTTAAAGCATTAGTTGGTTATTATTTTGCTGATTAATTGCATTATTATAGATTAAGCTAATGAGCAATATATAAGTAATTAAAATCATCAACAGCTGTAACATAAAGATGTACACATCAATAGTTCAATAATTATAATCAAATAATATCATGAATATGGTTCCGAAAAGTGTCATTACATATAAGTACATTTACTTTAGGTACTTTAAATATATCTGAATATACAACCTGTGAACTATTAAGCTACTTAAGTAGGATTATAACTGTTACTTAAGTAAAAAATTTAAATACTTTTTCACTTTGCAAATCACAAGGTTATGTTTAAATTCTTATGCAGCTCCACTTTTCACATAATAAATCTGCAATAGGACGCAGGGCTGCATATGAGCTTGAAAATTGTGGTTTGTAAACCAGTTTTCTACACTTATTAAACATTTCTGACTAAACATTCTGATTTCCCGTGGCCCCCTTGTTGCATTCTTTGTCCCCCCCATGCCCCATTTCAAAAATCCTGGAAACACCCCTGCATAAGACCTGTTGCCACTGTTTTTCAGTCCAGTTCTTGTGTAATTTGGCAAACCTCAGCCTGTTGTCCGTTTCCCTTCCTTAAGAATGACTTCTTGATAACTTCTTGAAGCCATTTTAGCTGATCCATTTATGATGGATTAGCTGAAAGGTCTGGTCTAACTCCTTGTTAAGCAAAATCTAAAAAAATTAGGGGTGGCTCAAGACTTTTGTATAATAATGTAGTTATAGTTAGGGGAGGATCAAGGCAAACAAAAGATTAATACTATATTATATTATATATATTACTATATATATCATATTCTACTTTACTAAAAAACTTAAAGAACTGAGATATTTACAGCTGTATTTAAAAAAACAAGATTACTACTTTTATTTTTTCATACTTTCCAATCTTTTTTCTTTTTTTTAAAACTCTGAGCAGCTGAAATCAATTTCATCTTGTTAAGTTGTGCGATGACTATCAGATAAACCTCATCAGTAGGGAATCAGGGGAGTGAGGAATTCTAATGGATTACTCATGATGCATCACTGTGAAAACATCCACAATGGCCAAGTTATATTAGACAAACAGGATATTAATGCATCTCTGTTGGCTTTTACTCTTTGACAGTTTGGAAGGTACGCTTATTTGCTATTCCTGGCATGTTGTAGCTGCTGGGAGGTTACAAGCAAGTTAGTGTTTCCAGCAACCATTTGAAATCACAACTTTTAATATTTGCAAATAGCTTTTTGAATGAATTTCAACATGCATCGATAGGCTGTAAGCAAATAACCATTACAAACTCCACTGGGCAGATTTTAATATATTTATTTTTTATTGTACCTGTTTTCCTGTGTTTCTGGTGTTTATTCTAAGGTAAGTTAAGCAGCTCCTGACTGCAGCTTCATTTTTAACCTTCAAATATGTGGGGAGATTTAATCTTCTCTTCTAGCTGGCAGCAAGAAAGTGAACAATTTTATTTTGCAAAAAATGATAAACTATTCTTTGAAGTAGACCATTTTCTTAACAAAAAAAAAATATTACCACTTATAAAAAAATAGTTTTTGCACCCTGTCCCATCAAGGTTTTGGAGTTTTTTGGGGGAGGTGAAAAGTTTCAGAATGTATTGTTCAAATGCATTGTGTGAGGTGCTGGAGGTGCAGTACATACTGTTCTGAGACTTCTACATCTGGGTCACATACTTGTGACTAGTCAGATGGTCTGCAGATATTATTGGAATCTGATTGGGAGGAGAGAAGACAAATAGAGGAGGAGGGGGAAATAGGAAGACAGAGTGAAATAAACAGAAGGGTCTACTGCAATGAGGACAAAACACACTGGAACCACAACTGCTAATAAAAATAAGCATAGTGATTATGTCTCTAATCACAAATTCTGATGTTCAGAAATAACTAGTAAAGATCAGAGGTGAGCCTTGTGCACCATTCATGCATTTTTCATTTCATTCACATTGGAATCGTAAGATTAAAAGAGAAAAAGTCAGAGGTGATAGCAAAAGTGAAAGACTGTGAAAGAAGGCAGGAGAGGAGCAAACCTGATTGGCTGTTGCTGTTGCAAAGGGAACACTTGTGGCAGATGTGGTGGCTGCAGACACAGTGGCTGGGGTAGCACCGTGCATCATGGGTACTTGGAGGGGAAAGATCACACAGGCAGTTGAACCAGAGCAGATTGAAAGCTTTTAATGCTTTACACTTCATTTTTATGTCTGTGTACAGAATGCTGATAAACATGAGAAATAAACGTTTTAAATTGCTAAAAATGCATCGTCTATTTTCTAGTGATCTTTAACATTCTGGCTACAAATATCCCACCAATTTGCGTAAAGTCATAGAAACACGCCTGCTGTGGAGGAAGAAAAAGAAACATCAGGGAAATTATTTAGAGTGCAAGGCAGCTAATTGGCAATTGGACGAGCATATAATATCAGGTGGCAGCATGTTATTTTCCTGGCAGGGAGCATTCAAAACTGAATAAGATAGTTCACTGGGTTTTGCTAAAATTACAGCACAATTACTGTTCCATAAACTTTACACAACAACGTCTATCCTTTCTTCCACTAAAATTAATAAATCCTCATGTTTATATGGCATTTATAACCAGACAGTATAATGAGGTGCTCAGGAGATTAGAGAGCTTGAAATGTAAGTATAATGAAGCAGGGTCAGGGGATTTTGAACTGCAACAAGCATTAGGTGACAGACAGATCTGTGGCAGAGCAAAAAGGACTTCATCAAATACCTCAAAGATCTATTGTACAGAATAGTAAAACACATAATTTCCAATTGAAATTACACAAGTAAATTCAAAATAAAAATTTGCAGTTTACATTTTAAAAGACTGTGTTGAAAAGACATTGCATACCATTTTGAATAGATTTGAAAGTCTAAATTAAAAAAATGTGCTCACTTTATGTGGTGAGTTGAATGAAAGAGAGTGACTAAAATGGGTTCAAAGATAATCAATAAGGAAAGCTGGCACCTACCAACACTTGTTGCAGGTGTCATGCACAATATCGAGCCTGCCCATCATGCATTGCAACAGGGAGTGGAGTGAATAGGGGGAGAAGAAATCAGCAAAATGCATTACAAGTGTTACAAAGTCAGACAATATTGGATTTATTTTGGATGTAAACAAACCACTCTTTCATAGAGTGGCTACAGCTTATTATATAACAGTGTTGGTTAATAATTACATGGCTTGCAGTTGCTATAACCACACATACTGCATATTTAAGAAAGCATATGCATGAAAGCTCTGAGTGGGAAGAGCTGTGAAAAACTGAAAAGAAAAGAAAACAAACAAAACAAAACTTGCTGGCCAACCCCAGTTTACTGTTCAACTGATCCATTAAATTGAAGGGCAAATTAAACACTACCATTACCCCAATTTTCCCGTCAGCACTGTGGCAGCTGTTTGTACTGTGAAAGGTTTGAATGACCTGCTTTTTAAGCCCTCAAACACTGTAGCCGTAGTGATCTGACAGTCCAATAGTGTGGGACATATGAGGATCTGAGTATCTGAATCTCTCACAGATGGGAATCGATGGCAGGCTATTCTTAGGCTGTCAGAGGAGAATATGGGGCACAGTGTAAAATGACTATGCAGTGCCCAAAGAAGAGCAGTTCAAAAGAACTGTGCATGTGTGTGTGTGCATTCTGTATATGCATATGTACTATACACCTTGGGTATAATTTGCAGTGGTACAGAATGAAGAAGTGGCTCTCATGTTCCAGAAGTCCTTGTGTTACATACAATGAACCAGTGTTATAATGTTTATATACTAGTTTATATACTAATACTAATACAGCCTGCCTGCTTATATTTTAGAAAAAAAACCCCTTTGACTTTATTTCTCTTCCCACTTGTGACACCAAAGTTACAAGCATGCAGTATATGTATGTGCAATTAACACTTTTTTCCCTCCATCATTTCACACATTCAGCCAGTCACTATTGATGACAAACCATAAATAAAGGAGTATAAAACGTGAATAACTTCAACAAACATGAGTTAAAGAAGACTCAGGCCTTACCTGATGGTATGAAGGCAGCCTGCTGCTGAAACTGCATGTTGGCCAGGGCCTGTTGGTATGGGAATACACCAGCATTGAACATAGTGGTGGCACCGTTGGCTTTTTCAAGTGCAGGTCTCTTTGGTAAAGGAGGCAAGACGGGAGGGAGCCCCTGAAGAGGGGACAACACCAAAACAAAAGGATGGGAGTGAGGGAAATCAAAGTATGGTAGCAGTGACATTCAGGACAGAGAGAAGAAAGAAATTCATTAGAGGATTAAATCGCCCATCAAAACAGCTATCAAATATATTGAGAAGCAAGCAGTGGACTACATTACTTCTGTCAGAGCAGGCGGACAGAGGTGCTAGCTGACAAAAATGTGTGGCATATATCTAATGACAAGCATAAAAGTCCTCAAGATATTGCCATGAACCTTTTTACATGATTTTGAATAATACAGTACATACAATCATGATTTTGCTGGCTGAGGCAAAACTACATTTTTCTATAAAGAAAACTTAGCAGATTTTTAATATAAGCTGATGCACTGATTGTTGGACCATCAACGGAAATGATGTAGTTAGGGAAAGCTGCACTGCCAGCTCCATGATAATAATAAATTATAAGCCATGTTAAGACTGTCATGACACTTCTTTAGCAATTACACATGCAATATGGGAAATGACAAATACATGCAAAGACTAACATAATTTATATGACAATAAAATATTCCACTTTCATGCTTCCAGTTAACTGCTTTTTGATATTTACTTAAGGTGATGAACCGACATTGGAAAATGTAGCGTATTTCCAGTTTTGAGCCCTTGCCTTTTTTCTTTCCTGATGTGATTGGAATAGGCAATTTATCAAACTTTTTTTTTTTACCCTAGAAAACTAAAGGTTACAATCAGTTCATCACCCTTCAGTGCTTCCTCATTTTAGTTAATTAAATACACAGCTTAAAACTATGTCTATCACACCACAGCTGCATGCCAAGCTAAAAGGTGAAAGGTCATAGTACCAGATCAAAAGTTGCGTCGAGGGGTCGCTTCAGTGATTTGACAGCCGACTGAGTCTTAATTAGCAGGCAGCGAGCACATGATGGCAATGGGCCAATGGGGTTCAAGCGCATTAACATAAACCAGCAAGCAGAGGTGCATCATGGGGGCAGCAGTGCAGTTTGGGTATAGGTGAGAAAAAACAAAAACAAATAAAAAAACAAATCATTGGAATGCAATATACAAGGGGATAACAGGACTAAGGCATGCACAGTGTGGACACTAGCTCTACTGCTCGACAGTTAAATGATCATCAGGAATCGATGATAGCTACTCATCTACATTAGTTATTGTCACACAGAGATGGATGAATATAGCGAGGAGAAACATTATTCAACCTTTACTGTAAGCGATTCTCAGTGACTGAACAGGAAATTATATGGAAGCACATATTCACAGGTTTCCATTTCACTGTGCACATCATAGTCAGGGTAACATTGCAACGATTCACCCCGAGCTTTCTGTTTCGCTACGTCAATAAAAGCATGTAGAAAACACTTTGATCAGCACACGAGTGTGCCACGCAGTATTATTCACCGGTGCGGTTACTGTAAGACAGGACTGAAAGCACAATGAATCCTTTATAATAAAGTCAAGAGGAAGAGAAGTTATAGATAGGAAGCACAGAAACAATGGCGTCACAAATAAGGCCAGGCCATCAGAGACAGAGACAGAGAGAGAGGAACTGGACTCTCTGCTCGAGTTCTGCGATGATAGAAAAAAGGAACAACAATCAAAAAGGCTTAGCATGGGAATAATCAGGCTTGCAATGTACTATTGTCAGATCCTTCTTCTTATCATCCAGATATGAGCAGGTTTTACCCAAATTAACATGCAGATCTTTAAAGTTTGACCTGGCAAAAGCAGAAGTGGAAATGCTACATCATACCAACCAGGAAGGTGAGGCAAGTTGAGTACAAAAACACAGAACATATCTGCTCTACAGTCGCTAACCCTAACGTAAATATAAAACCTGTTGTGTGGGTGTAAATGAGTGTGGGCACGGTTCTGCAGACTGCTCACCATGGCTGCGGCGGCTGTGGCCTGGTTCACCTGGTGCTGGGCAGCCTTTATTTTGGCCTGCAGGTGAGCCGGCGGGTGGAAGTACTTGCACTTTTCTCGGGAACACCGACCCTTGATGTAGTCCATGCATACAGTGACGGTGTTGTCGTTGGTGTCGATCATAGTGCTGTCTGCGGGGTGGGCGAAGCGACAGTCGTTCTCCCCCCGAGAGCAGTTGCCCCTTTGATACTCCCGACACACCTAGAAACAAGTGGGATGAGATTAATGAAAATACACAGGCTTGATATACAAATTCAGCACCACGTACAAACAGTTAAATATAAGACATTTCCTGATTTGTGTACTTGTGTCTCAAATAATATAATAATATTAATGGAAGTGATTTTATCAAAACCCATTAACGTGTGAAAACCTGTGAAAAACATTTCAGCCTCCGCTGAGCCTTCCTCTATCCAAGATCTATGCAGATACTTCCTGTTTAACTTGAACTGTTAGTAAGGGCCTGTAATACATTCAGGAAGGTCCACACTATGTTGAACCATTTGCACTTTAACACAAATACATATAATCTCAATAAATTTTTTCCTTTACAGATAGCTATGTGTTGGATCTCAGACATTTTTAAGTCTGTATGAGAGACACCAGAGGGCAGCACTTTCTTTTAAATTAGATACACGGTATAATGGCTGTTACTTCCCTGATATCCACTGTGCCTTACTCCTGTGAGCAATTCAGCAGTGTATGGCTGAACATACTTTATACTGGACATGCTACTTTTGTGATTTAGAGGAAACCCATTGAACAAGATATATGCGCTATTAAACACATAAAGCTGTCATTTTAAATGATGGCCCCCACATTTTAGGGTTGTCTGTGTTGCTCTGTACACATAAAAAAATGCTAAAAAAACTGCAGGTATTTAAGGACAAAGTGACAAAAGTATAATTTTAGTGCTGTTTGTATATGTTGAAAACAGATTATAGTTTCAACACTTTCTTGTCATTAACACTCTTTTGTTGTTATGCTCGTCTCGTGCCATTTTGTGAAGTGTAATGAATGGAAGCACAAACTCCACGGGAACTTGATTGAGATGCAGTTCATCAGAATTACACATGTGATAAATTGATGACATTTCATAGTTTATCAACCTGTTTTTTATGTTCTTTCAGTTGGTTTCTACTTTGCATAATTGCACCAGCTATTATAATACAGTTTCATTTCAGAAACTGTTTATGCAAATCAAGTAAGAGCGCTATTATTCTTATGCTTGTTAGGCTGCTTGTCATCAATATCTGTCTTGTTTACAGGCTCATCATCATTGAGGTTAACTCTACTCTGACTAACAATGAGAACACCATGAGAAAGAGTTTATTAGAGTTTGGAACTTCTTCAAAGAAGAGGGGAGATCGTAGTCTGTCAGTTTGCCTTTTACCTCAAGTCTGTCTGTTCTCAGCAGTTTCTGGGCTGCAGCGGCAGCGTTGGGGACTTGGCTGACTGCAGGGCTGGAGGCCATGAGGACAGGGGTGCTGGGCAGGATCTCTGGAGGCATCAGGCTTGGTGACACAGGGCTTAAGTAGGGATTAAAGGCTGCAGCTGCAGCTGCTGCTGCGCTGGCGTTGGTGGCCAGGCCTGGTGTCACCGAGAACATGGGCTGGAGCACAACAAAATAAAGGCAGAGATATTAATGGATAGCAGATCGATGTTTGTGCAAAGCACAAACTGCGAGCTTTCCATAAAGAGACGCAGTGAAATAAAGAGGATTCGAAAGACACGAAAGAGCCACGCAGACAATGAAGGAGCTGTATATGTGTGAGCTTTTACATATATGTAACCTCACCGTGGGCAGTAGCTGTGGTGTGTTCATACGTGTGTGTCCTCTCACCATAGGTGGTAGCTGCGTGCCAGGCATCATGGCATTGGCAAGCTGCATCTGCTGGGCGAGCATGGCCATATTCTTCTGCTGGATGAGATTGTTCCTGCCATTGATCTCCAGCTGGGTCTTTAGATGGGGAGGAGGGTGCAGGTACTTGCAGTTCTCCCTGGAACAACGGCCCTGAGAAAGGTAGAGAGAAGTGACAGTATTTAACACCAGATTCAGAATGATGCGTTGGAAATATGGCACAGATAAAAAAACACAGTAGGGACAAACTTCATTGACTTGACTTCAGTGAAAACTGAAATACATCAACAGTTATTACATAAATTGGCACCTAATGTCTTGGCAACTATTGAACTGCTTGCTATAAAATTTGTATAGACATTCATGGTCTTAATGGAAGAACTGTGAGGATCCCCAGCTCTTCTACGATCATCACAATGCCAAGATTTACCCAGTTATTTGGCTAACAGCTTGGTGAGCATGGTAAACATTATATCTGCTCAACATTAGCATGTCCAGCATTTACCTCAAGGCCTCAAATCAACATACTAAAGCTACTTTTAGCTGCTCCTTATTCACAAGGGGTCACCACAGAAGCTCCACATGTTTGATTTTGGCAGATTTGTTCACCAGATGCCCTTTTGGACAAAACCCCAAAGGGATTTGTGTCTCCTTCTGGAATCTAACCAGGGAGCATTCACGTTTAAGCCACTACAATATGCAGCCTCTTACTGCATGTAATACTAAAATATCAAAAATGTTCGGTAGAATTCATGGTGCATGTTCTAAGAGATATGCATCATAATCCTTGTGAAATCCTGCCTCCTTGTTTATAGCTAGTTCAACATCACGACACTCTGGTCTGGTCTGAGTCTATCACTAATTGTTAACAGCTTGCTATTTCTGCCAGTCCCAGCTGGGACATGTGTGTATGTGTACACTAGCCCCAGGAGGTCAACTGATGCTGCACTGCTTTTCTCCAGACATCCAGCTTGGCTACATGTCTAAACGATGCTAAAAATACCAACCATTCATATGATCTGTCTATATTATATCAGCAGTCATCCGGAGGTCACGCTTCAAAGCCTCTGAATAATAATCTAAGACAGGGATCCCTTTCTGCTGCCTGTTGCGAGTATCCAATTATATCTTCTTCTTCTGGATTGGAGTAGTCTAGTAAAAAGTCTGACACACACAAGCGCATTCTTGTGCAAGCAAGAATGCATATGCATTAATGCATGCACATTGGGTTCAGGCTCATCTAACAGGTGGCAAATGTATGTCACGCAAACATAAGAGCGCACACACAAACACGTCCGCAGTTCAGGAAAGGCGCGTATTTCCTTTCAGCTCTGTGGCACAGCTGATCTGACTGTGGCAGCCTGTGCTCTCCCTCACTGACAGAGCTGACCCCACTGGGATTCATTTCTATACTCTGTCATGACTTCATCCCACTTTTCCATCTCCTTTGCTTTCACTGACACTGGAGCACCGGACAGGTGCAGAGGAAACAGGAAGAGTTAAGGAGCAGGGAGGGGAGCTTTAATGGCAGGGGGCCCTTTTTGAAGGTATTTTGTTTTATCCACTTGTCTGAAATTGCTGTCTCAAGTTCTACTTGGAGCTCCTTTTAAAATGACTGGAGATTGTGTTGCAGATGGCAGGTTAAGAGCAATTAAGAATGCATGGACTATGACTACCTCCACGTCTCCTCTATTCTCTATGCCTGCTATCTTCTCTTCTTCTTAGATAACAGAATGGAGCGCGCAGATAAGGAGCCTGATATGCAGCTTGTCAGTGGTCTGTTTTTATATCAAAACTCTGATGAAAAGCTATGAGACAGAAGATATGTCATTCAGGAAATTTTTTGATCTTACTTTGAAATTCTAGAGTTGATACAAGATACAAAAGATAAAGCTAAAATTAAATAACGAGTAACATAAGACTCATTTACTTCGTGTGAAGACAAATACATGCACAAAGATAGAGCCATAAAAAATGGCTTATGTAGATTAACTTCACAGCTTATGTGATATAGTGCCAGTGAGTCAAAAAAAATGTGTGGCCCTTTCCTAATGCACTGAACAAAATAGACGTTGAATCAACTTAAAAGCTTTCATCCTGAACTAACACACATTATACACTTTTTTTTTTTTGTTATTTCTTACTTCTTAAGTCTACAGTGTATTTGAGCACCTGGAAACATGCTCTAACATCCAGGGCAGGGCAGGCTGTATGTTAGCTGAGCTGGCTTTGACAATTCTGACATATCAACACTGAGGTGTGTGTGTGTATGTGTCTGTCTGCAAGGAGAGTGTATTGTGCATGTGTGTGAAAAAAGAGGAGGTGAAAGCAGGTTCTAATAGCACTCATCCAGAGAGTGACAACAGCATCCAGCGAGGGGAGGGAGAGAGAGGTGTGTGTAGAGACTGAGAGTGTGTGTGTGTGTTAGGTGAGGGGGGCTGGTTGTAAAGGCATAAAAGATCATGTTGCGCTCACCTCACACGACCCCAACTGTCAACTGCTGGATATGTTACTACAGTTGTGTATATGTGTTTGTATTAAGGAGTTAGGGTAAGAGTTTAAAGAAAGAAAACGCTGCTTTGATTTTAGCTCAATAATTTTTTCTTCGAGCCAAAGAAAATGCCATCAACCATCACTGGCAGCCATTTTGAATAAAAAAAGCAGGTCACATAAGAGAAAGCACTGTGGTTGCACAGAGAGAGCACAAGAGAGAGAATGAAAGTCATGGTGACTCTGTAGTGAGAGCTCGGCTGCGTCAGGGAAATTTTAGAAGTTGCAGAAGTGATCAGTTTAGACCGTTGCAAGCAGGGTGGGAAGGAAAAAAAATGGAGATGCAGACAGGGATGACAGGAAACCGTTGCCCCTCGCGTCGTGTTTTTGTCTGTTATTGTGACATCACCAGCCTCCAGGAGCAGCTACAGATGGTGTCCACGGTAACAGAGCAGTCAGACACTTCTCCTCTAATACACAGTGACTCCTGAATCCGCCTGATCGCTGCCAGAGAGAGAAGCTCAGCAAAGGAAATACTACAGATACAGCTGGCCCTGCAGCCACGACTAGTTAAGGAGCAGCATTCACCACTTGTGTGTGCTTCCACCATCACGAAAAAAGCAAATTCTCACTAAGAACGAATGATTGATAGATCACATCTAACAATTCTTATCACTGACCGTCTCTTTTGGCTCCACTGAGGGAGCAGAGAATTACATTATCTCATGATAATGACAGGATTTAAGGATAATTATGCAAATAAAATATTGGATTTGCTATGGAGGCCCACTGAAAGCGTCAAATCCTTTTTTAAGGGATTTTTCATAATACCTGATAATGAGAATGGGATTAGTAAATAGACTGATTTGTCACTGCTTCATCCAAGAAATGTAAAAACAATCAAAATGATTCATCCACATCATTAGCTGATTCCCTCGAATCAGTGTAGGCTGATGAGCAGAGGGCATTTACATATTTGTCTTCATTGTTCAAAGTGTGTTTTAGGAATGTGTTTCCAAGTTCAGGTGATAGAGCTGTTTTTTTTTTTTTAGGGCAGATAAAATATACAAATATATATAAACTGGCCTAAACTGCAGTACAACAAATATTATAGATTAAATAATTAAATATCAAATTGTTTGAAATATTTTATTTACTAAACACTTTTTAAATAACAGAACTGTGGATTGTGGGTCACAATAATGACTTAATATAATAAGATGATAATATTGGCTGAGTTTTCTCACCAAGCGCACGCTGCTCTACTGAACTTTCCCTGCCTTTTTTAAGTTCAATCCAGGCCATGTTTTATATTAATAGTGGGAGTCTGTGCTTCCTCTGGTGAGATCAGACTTGCCAGAATCCAGGCCAAACTGGGAACAATAATCCCACTGGCTACTGGGCAGGCTGTTTGATGATAAGTTGCAATAACATGTCCCACCCTGAGCGCGCTCTCTTCTAGCTCTCTGTCTCACACTCGTAGACACACACCCTGCTTTGGTAATTGTGTGGGATTTAAACAAACAATGAACCAATGGGTAAAGAATGCTGGGTGGGGCTGTATCCCATCCTTTTAAGGAGCAGACGAGAAGCATGCAGCAAGATGTTGCAGTGTGCATGTGTGTGAGCCAGCAAGGAGGAGGGAAACACCAGACAGGTGAAGAAAAATGGCTTTCCCCTGAAGACTATAGTTAAAGGTATCCAGTAAAATGGGGGCTTCTTATCTTTTCTACTTGCAACCCTTAAATTTAGTTTGAATGAACCATTTAGTCTGAATGGTTTAAGGCCAAAATACTAGATCATCTCCGATCTGGTGCTACATTATGAACTGTCCACACCTGTCTTGAAGGGGCCTGTTATTCTTACATGTGGCACAACTAAACAGTGATAAGCAGCATTCAGTTGTAATTGTACTCTTATCGGGAAAAGGCCTGCAGGAAACAGGTAAACTCTAAGGTCTTTTAAACTGAGGCTAAGGACTTTCCTAGCTTCCACTCTCTTTATTTATTTTTTTGTATTATACAATTTTATCTTTTTATATAATTTAACATGGTCACTTTTAGATTGTTTCCATTTATATTGTTCTGTGTTAGAAGTTCTAGCTTATTTTTTAAGCTTTATGTAAGTACTCCTTGCCTTAAAACAATGCTACACTATTTCTTCTTGGCACTACGGTTGTCAAAAAAAAAAAAAGAAGAAAAAATTGATACTTAGATACTAATCAATACTAAAAATTAGTATCGGATTAGATACACATTTGCCATACTCATTTGCCATAGAGGCAAAGACAGTACCAGTAGTACTGTCTTTGGCTCCTCCATTTGACACGCAACTTCACACAGCATCTGCAGACAGGGAGGCACACAGCCCCTCCCCACACTAGCAGCTGAACACATGAACATCAGCACAACAAACTTGGCGAAGTTTGACCCCACCGGTCTTTATGAGGAATTTTTTGGGGTCAGTAAAGCTCCTGTTTCAACAACATTCAAGTAGTAAACAGTTATCATAAACACTAACATGGTCAGTGCACAGGTTAACATTAGCCATTTAACTATTAGAAATTACCCAAAAGCCACCTATTACTATTAAGGTAGTGGGTAGCGGCTAATAATAAAATGATAATGTTAAAGTGGGAGTTAATCAGCAAATGTTAGCAGTCCTGTCCATCTGTAACGTTACTTGACAATGCTAATTTAACAGGATAACTGGGAAAGCTGAGAAAGGTCTATCAGCAACTAGACAGAAACAGTGGCAGCCTACCTCACCAACTATCAGCAAAGAAATCACCAGAAGCACAGGACTATAGCTGAATACATTTGCATGAACCAGCACTGTTCTAATCTTTACTTAAAAAAAAAAAAAGACATGCCTCTTAATTTTGTCATTGTCATTTTTGTCATTTTCCCCCCATGGTATCGTGACAACCCTACTTAGCACACTTTCTACATTTTGTGTATGTCAACAGGGTAACATCAGCTCAGCCACACTCTGATTCTTCCATTTATTTAAATTATTTAAAGAGTCCCAATGAGGTTAAAATGTAGTCATTTGAAATGTTAATTCTTGTACATAGCATTTGACTATATATCCAATCTAATGGCTGAATTAGAATGTAATCTAATACAAATTCAAATCTATTTTTTCTTTTTGGTTTTTATAATCATTCATAATTTTTTTGAACACGTGTTGATATTTATTTAATTATTTATTCATTTTTGTATAATTGCTCTGATATTTGTGGGCCTTTGCCTTTTGATTACAACACCCACTAGAGGTTAAATACCTTGCCACAGGTTTAACCCTGACTGTATGTTTGCCAGACCCTGATGAAAACTTAAGAGTCAATACAAGTTGGTCTATCTTTTCCTGCTGAATTGTTCCTATAATAAAGTTGTCATATTATTTTACAAAAGGAGTGTTTCAGCAACCTTTTTTTTAGCACTAAGTTAAAATTTAGTAAGTAGAAAAGAAAACATGATGTAGCTGAAATATGTTTTTCTGACTTTTTTTCCTGTTAAATCTATCATGTACCCTTAAATCTATCTTGTGACCTTTTGACACCTTAAAAAAATTGGAAACCCTGCAACACAGTTTCCTAAGAACTTCAATCTGTCCAAACCTTTTACTCTAAAATAAAAACCAAAAAAATCCCAAAAACCAATACATTTTATTCTAGTTACAGCAGGCTTTGTCTGTTAGAACTGACTTGAAGCGTGGCCATGGATGTATTTATATCCTGCATATCATAATGTACTGTATAACCTACATCCTTTTAAACACACTAAAGACACAGTTACACTTTATCCAACTCTATTTCCCCTCTTATCTTTGATGCACCAGCGTTGTGGTGTGATGTTATGGTGTGAGCTTCAGTTGTGTTGAGTTGTGCTGTGAAGCTACACTGTTCTCTGTGCTGCGTTCCACTGACTTCTGTCTAAACATACACAGAGATGAAAGCCCTTTCTCTTCACACACTCTGAATGAAGCTTTGTTCTGCTGGAGAACAGCACAGACTCAAAGGACCGGACCCAGCGGTTGGTCTCTTTGTCTACTGTGCGCCCAAATATGGCATAAAACATAAAATACAGCAAACTCAGTCAATATACTAATGTGCATGTTGACTGGAATTTCCTGGTAAAACAGCAAGCAAGCAAATTAGTGGAAACAAGAACGAGCCAGAAATATTCAGATGTGATAGCCTCATCTTGTCCTCGCTAAATTTGCAAGCATTAAGTAATTAGCAATTCACAATCAATAATACCCATTTAGAGTAGAGTAAAATTGATTTTCTTTTTCTTTTTAGTCACTTAATTTAGCATCAAATGAACAGCAGGTTTTGAAGAAAGCAAAGAAGACAGTAGAGGTCTTTGGAGTCTTACTGATGTAGTGCTGTTTATTTGCTGAGGCTTCCATGTCTATATCAGACCATAAACACACACACTCATACTTATGCCCATATCTCCTTACTAGGGCTCAATGTACACAGTAATCTGTGTTGTGAAGATTAGTGGTCAGTGAGTTGATGTGACCAGTGGGCCTTGTGGAGATATGAAGAAAGGAGGGAGTGTTAATCTATGATAATAGCTATAATGGTTACAGTGACGCATCCCCACCCTCACACAAAAGCAACAGAGAGAAAAGGATTACAGGCTAGAATAGAGTTATAACACGGACCACACAGAGTGTGATAAGGTAAGTTGTGTGGTTCTGGGAAAAATGTGAGCAGAATATATCAGTGGATTTTCAGGGTTTTAGGAGAAAAATATTTCGCAAACTGCAGCTGTGGTTCAAATGTAAACACCCACATGCATGAGACACGGTAGCATCCACACAAACCTAACCATTCACATTGACACAGACAGACACACACACACACACACACACACACACACACACACACACACACAAAATGCAGGCTGAGCAATGAGTTATTCACACTCGAGAAGGTGTTGGTTCTCAGAAATCCCTCAGGTCAGATGTCACGTACACAAGAGCCCTGGATCCAAACTTAGACCTCACTCTCTTTTTCTCACATGCCCCCCTCCTCTCTCTTTCTCTCTCTTGCTATCTGTTGCTGTCTTTTTTTACACAAACCCACTTTCATGTGACTTTATTTACGTCAATTTTTCTCTACGGCCCCCTTTTCAGTTTAGCGATGCTTCTCCTCCTGTGAAGACAGTTTCTTGCTTTTCATTATCAGTAATAACAGAGCAATCACACGAGTATTGATTTGAGCTGCAGCACTTTATGAAAGCCATCCAGTGCTCACAGTGTGAGTGTAGCCCGGTAACGTTCATTTAATCATCTCTGAGATCTGCCTCAGAGTGAGAAAGAGGAGTTGCTGAGCAGAAATTTTCAGGCAGCAAAGATGCATCAATAGCAACACTGTTTCTGAAATGACTGAGGTGGGTGCTTTTTTTCAATATCAGGCCTTGTGGGTTGAGAAATAAATACTTTCATTTATCTAAATCAGACATTTCAAAACTTTAAGCATGAGTAATGTAGTGGGATGTGATATATTCTCATTTCATATATATATATATATATATATATATATATATATATATATATATATATATATATAAAATTTTTTTATATAT
>VUQS01002633.1:0-15373 GCA_015108495.1 Heterochromis multidens | reverse complement strand
GCTCAGACACACCGTGTAAACCAGACTGAAGCTCACCTGCTGTCTGCGGGGAGGAGACAGAGACAGAGAGTTATATATGAAAAAGACTCACACACACACACACACACACACACACACACACACACACACACACACACACACACACACATATACACACACACACATATACACACACACACACACACACACACACATATACACACACACACATATATGAAAAATAAAAAATTGTGGTGTATGATGAGCTTACACTACAAAAGCAGTCCATATACAGACAAGGAAAATGGGGAAGTGATCTTTTAATACAGAGAAAACAAAGTCACACAGAGAAAGCCCCTTAGCCTGGGATGAGTTACGTGTACTGAACTCCTTCCACATATTTTCGTATTTTCATCTCTTTCATAAAAGGCTGCATCATTATTTCTACCACTTCAGAGTGGCAGCGTTGTGATGCATTTCAACACTAAACTGGGTGTGTAAAAAAAAAGAAAAAAAAGTTTAAAGGCATATGAGTAATCCTTTTCTCTTTTATATACCTTTCTTTGTTCCCAGCTTTCTGTTCTCTCTTTTCTAACCCTCATCACTTCCGCCACCAGCTGCACAAGGCTCAGACAACAGAAAAAAAGTCTCTTCTATCAGTAGCCAAGAAATAACCACGGGGCAGATGATTAGTTTAGTTTGCAGCACTAACAGATTTAATCTGGTATGTATTATGCTAATCTGATCTCACAGTCTGTAATCCTATCCACGGCTCTAATCCCACTGTCAACTGGCCTAATCCTGTTTCTGTGTGTGATTATGTCTTTCGGGCTTGGCACCGGCACGAGGAAGATTTCACCCTCTTCCTCTCGTATGGCATTGTATCAAATGGTTTATCCTCATATTCTTTCTATTATGGAAGATAATATTCTGCTATTATTAAAGTTTGTAAGAACAACAGCTGCAACAAGCAACTGCTAACTTCCAGCCAATCAGAAAGAAATCCAGCCCAAAAGATTTTGCAAGCAAGGTTAATGCCACTAATGGAAGTCATATGCTGTATATATTGCTGTCTGTGAGTATCATATAAAACTAATTAGGGCTAATACTAATTGGTCTTCAGATTGTACCACTATTTCAGGTCAGGAAAACAACAAGACATGATTAATCCTGACTAGCCTAAATTTGTGAGGATGGTGACTGTGAGTCCTAGCTCAAAAACACATAAGGAAACAAACAAATGCATAATGGAGAAGATTTTAAGTTTTCACCAAATAGGATTTACCAAATAAAGTAAAAGAAGGTTTTCCTTGCTCAGCAAAGCACAATGACAAGGATGAAAACTGAACTGAAGACAAGCAGAAAGCGATTAAGACTGTTGCCATGAGTCTGACAGGCCCAGACACTGCGATTCTGAGAAGGAATGCACTTAAAGAAAAACAAGACAGGCACACAGAGAGCAATTGAGTTAGAGAAAAACACATGGACAGCTATCAACTTTTTTTTCTCTTTTTGCCTCATAGATACCACCAGAAAGCATGTGAGCATGCAACTCCTGACATAACCTCTTAAATGTTTTGGCATCAACAGAGAGAAAAGGGGTGGGGTAAACGTGACTGGTGGACCGAAGAGAGGGAGTGGCACAGTGAAAAGGTGTTAAGTGAATTGAATCTAAGCGAGCAGCTATGCCCTCAAGCTACGCTCTCACCTGTCTTCTGGGAGGGATAATGGCCTAGCTAACTGCAGCATCTGGTAATACTGTTATCAGAAATACAATTGTTATAAAGGCTGCAATAATTTATGCTTATGTGTTTATCTGGCATTTTATACTTACATACTGTACAATCTCAAATAAATGTAAATGAATGGACACACTTTAACAATCAATATGTGTTGAAATATTTATTAATTCAAATCATGGAACAAGGAAATTACCAATACCAATTATACACTACTGTGCACTACTGAGCCACCACTAATGAAAAATGCCAAAAATAACACAGTTTGACAGACAAAAAATGTTATTTTTGCACCAACAAGGTGATTTGCAAAGAGGTATTAGAGGTATTAAAAATCAGGCAAAGACCTGACAAGACCTGAGACGCATCCTTCAGTTGATCCATCTACTGTTCACTGAAGCCTCATTAGAAATGCTCTCAGTGGAAGGGTGGCTGTGAAGAAGCCATTCTTAAGGAACGGAAACAGGGAGAAAAGGCTGAGGTTTGCCAAATTACACAAGAACTGGACTGAAAGTCAGTGGCAACAGGTGTTGTAGAGTGATTAATCCGAATTTTACATTTTTGGTTCAAATTGTTGTCAGTATGTATGGAGGAGGTCAGGAGAGAGGTACAACAGTGAGTGTCTACAGCCATCTGTAAAACACGGTGGAGGCTCTGTCATGGTTTGGGGCTGCATTTCAGCTACTGATGGTGGGGATCTTGACACAATTGAAGGAATTATTAACATAGAAAAGTACCATCAAATTTTGATCCTCCATGCAACATCATTTGGAAAATGTCTGACTGACAATGGCTTCATTTTTCAGCATGACAATGATCCCAAACACACTGCCAATGCAGTAAAAGCATATCTGGATAGAAAAACACACAGTGGAACACTATCAGTCATGGATTGGCCTCCCCAGAGCCCGGACCTCAACATTATTGAAGCAGTGTGGGATCATCTTTACAGAGAACAGAACAAAAGGCAGAAACATCCAAAGAAGAGCTTTAAATGTCCTCCAAGAAGCCTGGAGAACTATTCCTGAAGACTACTTAAAGAAATTACATGAAAGCTGCTTAAGAGAGTTCAGGCTGTGATGAAGAGCTTTTCCCTTATATACTGCATTTCCAGGTATGTTTGCACATGTTTCAATAAATCACTGCACCTATTTCCCTTTTTCCTAGCAAAATCTAAAGAAATAACAGGTGGCTCAAGATTTTTGCACAGTACTGTACCAATTATGTTTTATGAGTTTCAGATTATTTACTGCTTGAATCTTGGCTTTGATCTGACAATATTTGCTACTGGGTGGAGCAAACAAACCCTCAGGCTATTTGCGGCTTTCTGTTATGTCTGTATGTTAAAGACGGATTCAGAAAGGGCGGCTAGAGAAGTAATCATTGTATCACTGGTGTTATAAATGGGCCCAGTGTGATGTCGGGACAGGGACGGCTGACACTGAGAAGAAAAGACTGTTGTTGCTGATCTTCTGTCACATAAGCTCACAGACAAGATGCATAGATGCACTGATGTGACAAGGATGCACACACAACGTAAAACAAGCAGGCCAAGGAAAGGCTCTATGTGGTTTAGTGTGTGCATCAACCAGGATTAGCGTGGCCCAAGCATGAATGTGACAGAGACTTAAGAATAGGCCCATTGACACTAGGAGAAAGAAAACTAAAAACGCCTACTTACTGAAATAAAATCCCAGTTATGAGTATCGACTCTTATCTAATGCAACCTGCTCATTTTAATCAGCTACAGAGAAGACTGGGGACAGCCATGAACAGCATCCTTCTATTAGAAGCTGTATCGTATGAATAAATCTACCCCTTAAATTTATTTAAAGAAGAGAAACAGCTTTTATGTATGCAGTCATAGATATCCCATTAAAAATCCAATTAAGATGAAAAGTCTGCAGAGGAGTTACAGCATTCCTCCAGGAATCTGACTGAAAATTTGCACCATGCCACTGAAAACAAACCTTGCTGATTACATTTGACTTAGTCAGGTTCTGAACATGCACTTTCTCTCGGCTCGCACTTTTTTGAAGTCTATGAAACAAGCAAAGTGAGTATTGCCGACCTATGACCGACTTTGGATTCCATGCATTCATCTGTGGCTGCTGTATTGGAATGTGACGCATCTATCTGTCTATCTTTAGTATGTCTTGTGTGTTTATGTTAACCTTTGCAGACAATTTAACGTGACAGATCATTCCTTAGGTTATCAGTGGCCAAAAAAATGACAGCTATTGAATACACGTGGCCATATACAGTCAGTCAGTGTAGAGACTGGCAGAATAATTTGTTTGAAATCACAAAAATGCCGTCAGCTAGCAACACGGTTAATATTTACCAGAAATGTCTGTCTGGTGTGTCTGTGTGTATTTAACCTCACTGTATTGAATCTAAACGTGCTGTCAAAATATGAATAGCAAAATGTGAGGAAAGACAGATAGAGAAAAGAGAATGAAAGACAGAAAAAGCCAGAGAGATGTAGTCCAGACCAGAAGCACTAAATCTGATGTAAAATAATGGACAAAACAAAGTGTCAAGTTGCAGCTTTCATGCATGTTTACACAGACGTAGAGAGAGCCATGTGGGAAATGAAACCCTTCTAACAAAAAACTGCCACCAGTGTGAGGGGCTAAGAAGTAATTGGATAGGAAACCATGAAGTCAAACAAATCAGCATATTTAACAGTTTGTGGAAAATCCTGTGGAGTCAGTGACTACCTTAAGCATTCAGTCCATAGATATTAACATATACAATGTATCTTCACTGGGGACGCTCCCTCAGCGCCTCACTGCAGCTTGTTGTGGCATCTTTCCCTGTTTAGTGTCAGCAGGGGGAAAGCATCTGCAATCATACTGATATCAGGTGATGGTGGTGCTGTGAGTCATGGGAAATTGCATTTCCAGTAACTTACCAGTTACATTTTTGTATGTTTTTCTGAACTGCAACCTGGATTTTCTGGATTTTCAGCTCACGTGGGACATCTCATGAACAACAGGGAAGCATGTCTGGCTACATCCTCTGTCTAGCAGCTTGTTAGGCGTTTACATGAGTGCTTCTGCTTTCTTACAACATACCTAACAGCTGACTTTGGCAAACCGATTACCTTTGGTGCACCTCTGATAGATTTTTGCTTTTATTATTGTTTTCTTCATGTTTTCTTAACTCATTTGACAGAAAATTTCACATGAATCTAGCTGCCAACCACAGTGACACAGTTCTTTTTACATCGATTATAAACCATACTCGAGACTTGGCCTTTTACGGTAGCACCTGTTTTATTTCGAATTTAATGTGTTGAAGCAAGAAATCAAAGAGCAAAAAAAAAAAAAGTCCCTGCCCAAATAATTGTTGTGTGGATGGTAAATAAGTGATATTTCTTATTTAACATCCATCTCGGCTCAGAACAATGCAGTAACACAAACGAAACGGCCGCAACAGCATCACAAATACAGATTTAATGCACATGCATGCGCTCAGAAACGTGATGACAGTGGGTGTGTCGGGCTGGGAGGTAGACAAAGCACAAAGTCTACACTGTGTGAAAGTGTGTGTGTATATTCAAACTGTTCTCCGTGGTAGATGTTTACCGCTCCCATTTTCTAACTTGGATGACAGCCGGGGCCGAACAAGAACCTGCTCCAGCTGGGTTCAGAGTCGATGTCACTCTTAACCTGAACTAATTCCACATGGGTTTGTGTTGTAAGATACGTGTTTTGCGTTTGGTAATAGTGGTGGTAGAGGTGGGTGGGTGGCTGGGGGGTAGTTATCCAGGTGTAATGTGACACATCCTGCTCGGGAATGGGTGTGGCCTGAGGTACAGACAGATTGAGCGGAACAGCACACAAGGAGCTTTTAATGAGAATAAAAACAAGCAACAACAAGTTCATTTACTGCAGAGAGCAACCCATGTTGCTTCACACTCATTCTAGTATAAACTAATGAGGCAAGTTGCGGACTTGTTTCTGCAACCTTAAGCCCCTGTTACACTCCTGTCAGCTTTAGTGTAGCAAGTAGAGAGCACAAGTGATATCAGCTATCGTAGGTTTAAAGTAGGTTACTATGCTGCACTTCCTTGACGTATCAGGTATATTTTAAACTCTCTCTGTCGGCCTCATCAGTTAATCTCTTGTCTAGATTAGTTTTAGCTATGAGTGTGTTGTTTATCCAGATTCCAAATTATTATACCTCACCTATCTGCTCTGCAGTTAATCATTGACGGACAAAGTTACAAAGCTGACTTTAAATCAGGGAGTCCAGGCTACCATTATCCCTCTCCAAATATTTACCCTGCTTCAACATAGCTGAGCTGTCTGTGCTGCACCAACTAGATAGACAGGCAACAGAAACGGCTGCACTCTGGGGTTAAGGCCAAGTCTAAGGCCAGCAAACACCCACACGTATCTTGTTCAAGCACGGACACATTCGAAAGAACCTAAACTCTGTTATGAGTCTGTGGCCTAGATGAATACGTGGTTCTAATTGATTTTCTTGCCTGAGGGAATATGGTCCACGTATGATTACTGCCGTGAAAATGTTCCCATGAAAAATTATAATTTGACTCCTTTTTGCTATTTCTGGTATCAATATATTATCTACAATGTCATTTAGTGCTGGACAGATGTTATTCAGTGTGTGAGGCTGTGACTGTATGTGTGCATGTTTGTGTTTGTGTGTGTGTGTGTGTGTGTGTGTGCAACATGTTAAAAAGGAGGCCAAAAAGAGAGCAAGAGTGGCTGTTGGGGAAATGACTGGGTTTGGGTGTGACCTGCTCAGCTATGCACTGGTGATCATGTGAGACCTGTGCTAATTATACACTTCTCAAGAAGAAGGTCGATCCTCTCTCATGGGCAGAAAACATGTGCACATGTGTCCAGGAGGGCGCATTAGTGTCTGCGTGTGGACCAATGTGGCTTCATGTAACACAACTCAATCGAGAATTTGTCCTATTTCAACTGCTCAATCTGTGTTAAAGAGAATTAGGGCAGCTAATTTTTTAGTGAATGTGTCTGTTGGTCTGTTTAGAAAAACTAACAGTGTATTGAATGTGTGTGTGTGTGTGTGTGTGTGTGTGTGTGTGTGTGTGTTGCAAACATTTATCTAACAAATTGATAGGTTTCCTTTCTAATATTTCCTCTCTCCTCGTTCTCTGTCTTTTGCTTTCTCCTTCTCTTTCCACTTTGGGTTTTGGAGACCTGCTCTGTTTTTCATTACCAGTGGAAAAAATAGGGCGAGTGGTTAAAAAAAGTATTATCCATCTCCATTAATACACAAATCCTAGTGGAAAATGAGTCCAAACTACTAAAATTGGCCTCCAGAGTCCTTCAAAAAGCCACCATATATTTGCCAGTCACTCCTTTTTGGTGGCAACCTTTACCTCAGTGTGACAATTTAAACATCTGCCTGTAGATAAAAGCACCACTGCTCTCTTGGTCAATATCCTCTCGTGGACAGTGACACTGAACTCAGGGGCCTCTGACATCCAAGTAATGTTGTGTTATGTTAGTAGCAGCTATGCTGCTGTGGAAGGTCTCCAGTTTGTTATAACTTGCATATAACTAGATGCCACTTCTTTTTGTTTTGGGTATTTTAACATTTTAATCCTGAAATTTTGGTGTGCACAGGTGTCAGCAAATAGTGAAGAAGCTGGTGAAGAGTCAGCTTGGGCCTGACAATGTTCTTTTGTCCACATCTGGCTGTAAACACTGTTCTCCTGAGTTGCCTTACACACACGCTGTCCTCGTCCTAACATTGCTCACACGCAGTCAATGACCAGGAGTCACCAGTATCTGCGGAACAATACAAACACTAAAAACATATGCAGCCAAGTCAATGCTGGAAACTTTGGATCGAGGTCCACCCATCTCCAGAGATCTTGTGCTCCGATAAAAAGAGTCATTGTGAAAGAGAGAGAATCGACGAGAGAGGAAAAAAAGAGGTGTTTGCTTTCCTGCTGCTGCCTAAAAATGGAAAATTACTGCATACAGTGCCCCAAATCTGCCCCCAACTCTGCTCTAAAGCAGACACACATATAGAAACACACACAAACCCCCTCTAACTGCCCTTAGGCCTCTGAACAGGAAGTGGTTTGAGTGAGTGAGAGTTACATGATGACGCTATCACCTCGCTCTTTTCTAGCTGCTGAGCTGCACTCAGGGCATCTGTATGAGTTTGTACATTTGACTATTCATCAGACTGTTCGGCTGCTTTTCTACTCAAACACTGGCACACAACAGACATTATCACTTCCAGAGGAATTGTGCTATTGTAGTAAATTTATGCAACTGTGTTTATGTACGGTGTAATCAGTCGGAAAAGCAGCTGACTCTTGAATGAATTTCATTTGAAAGTAAACACTACTCAAAACATTTCAGACTGTCCCAGAAAATTCCACAGCTCTGCGTTAAATATGCCGGACTGCTGCTTCCTGCATCTAAAAAGCTGCCCCCCCCATCACATGTTCCAGTCACCTGACCAGAAATAGGTGGGACTAAGGAGAGCACATGCTGTGGCCAGATGGTGCACTCCAGTTTGTTATTTCCAGTTTGCAACACCATAA
Source organism: Heterochromis multidens (assembly GCA_015108495.1). Classification (NCBI taxonomy): domain Eukaryota; kingdom Metazoa; phylum Chordata; class Actinopteri; order Cichliformes; family Cichlidae; genus Heterochromis; species Heterochromis multidens. Next base: position 7,093 of record VUQS01002633.1, on the reverse strand, counting down.
ATTCCCTCAAACTGCCTGTCAGACTGAATGTGCTCAGTCTCATATCTGTATCTCCTTATCAACTCCAGATTTCCTGCTCACCACTTCTCCTTTCTTACCTTAAGTGAGTCGAAGCAAGCGATGACCCGTCCGTTGTCCACCTGGCAGCTCTTGGCTGGATGAGCAAACTTGCACTCCTGGTCGGAGCGCGAGCATGTGCCCCTCTGGAACTCCCTACATACTTCCAGTGTCAGCCACTTTGTGTCACGGATATGTGTTATGTTCATCGCCATCGCAATACGCTGGCAAAAAGTATTCCGAGCAGAGATCTGTTCAAGCGCAAATTAAGTACCTCTAGTGTTGTTATCCACAATCTTTTAACTTTCTGTTTACTTATCGGTGTTGTCACTGTCTAGGATACTTGTCCGTGAAGTTGAAATGAAACATTAAAAAAAAAGGTTTCTACTGATTGAGAGGGCTCCTTCTCCAAAGTGAAATGTTGCAGGACGACGCTGTGGATGTTAATGGGTCCTTTTCCTGATCAAACAGCAGCTGACAAAGTTATTATGTCCAGGAGAGACTACTTAGCTTAACAGTTAAGTTGCCTTTCTTGGTTAGACTTTTCTCTCTCACTTTTTATTGCTTACTGAACTGTATCATCTATAACATTCCCAGGCGAAGGTGATAGCCGAACTGAGAGCCCTCTGGTTAGGTGCAGTGAAGCAGGCAACAAAGGTGACAGTCTGGGTGTAGCCTGCTACAAGAAGGTTAAGGACACTGAGGACTAAGTGGAGGCTTTAAAGGATTGAAGGCGAAGGTGAAAGGCAAGGTGATGCTGTGTGGGCCTGGTGGTGTGTTGGGCTGCTGTGGTAAGGCTGGTCAGCTTGTGGATAGCGGCTGGCAGCAGGGCTGTCTAGTGAGGAGAGCGGAGGTTGGAGTCTGGCTGCGTGGAGTGGATGATGATGGTGGTGGATGGGGTCGGAGCAAAGGCTGCGAGGAGGGTGTGGTTGCTGTCCTTGTACTCGTGTTGCTGTGGCAGCAAGCGAGCGAGGCAGGGGGGAGGGTGGAGCTTCAGCTGTAGAAGCAGGTCAAAGCTGCAGCAGACATCAGGGAAGGCACTTCCTCTGGGGAGATAAAGAGAGAGATAGAAGGGAGGGAAAAAGAGAACGAAAGATTAGTCTCATGCAACACATTAAAAAAAAAAACTTGTTTATTTTCCCTCCTGTATCTTTCAGAGGAGATTCTGACCTGCAGCATTTTTAAAGTCATGCCACTGCTGAGCTATGCAGCTGTGGGAATGAAGAATATGTAAAAATCTCAGAAATGCAGGGGTGTCAGCGAAAACAAATAAAACTTTCACCCGCCCTGCTCTCTAAACACACATAGTGCAAGCACACCTTCATCACGCCATGCTACACACACACACACACACACACACACACACATACAGAAATGCACAAAGCAGCCATTCACAACTTTCTACATCATCTGGACAATGCAGAAAAAACAGATCAAATCCCATATCACTTACAGTCCAGTATAGCAAAGCCGGCCATTACAAATGCGTTTAGAGGTGAACGAAAGGAAGAGAGTGAAAGCAAGGGGGAAGTTCAGGCTGGGCATGAGGGAGAAGAGGTTAGTCATTTCCTTTCTTGCGAAGCCTTGTGAGAGTGGCGACCAATGAGAGGTCTAGCAGAGTTGCAGCAACATTCTGGGCCGAGCGCCAGGTGAGAGCAAGGGGAGGAGCAAACAGGAGGCTGACCTGCCCGCTTGCTGTTGAAAGACACACAGGCTGAACTAATCACTCTGCTCACTATTTCTGCCTTAGCAAGATAACCTGTTTTCTTATCAAAACAATAAGATTCATGGAAGACTCCTGAGATAGCATCATTTTATTTTTAAATAAGAAATGCCACCAACATCATCGCCATACTGCAGCGGTCTCAAACAAATATGAGCTTGCCTGCAGCGATAACATCATGATTATTATTTCAGTGTCAGAAGTTTCCCATTTATCACATTTAAATGAGTTGGTTTGGGTTTTTATTTTGTTTTGTTTTGTTTTGCTTTTTTTTTTTTGTTCAAATTTCGCAATGCTGCCAGTGGTTTCTATTTTTGGTGAATCCATTGTATGGGGTCTGTTGGGGGAATGTGCATGATTGGGCTCCCAGGGGCCCATCCTGCCCTTATCGCTAAGCCAGAGTAAGTCACCACACCCTGTGTAGTGAAATCGCTTTCCCCAGAAAAGCATGTGCACCCTCAGCAATGCCACCAACCAACCACTGCTAACTTTACAACACTGCAACACACTATATCAGAGCCCTGCAGCAGTGCAGCACAGGCCATGATGACCCAGCAACATGGATAAACAGTGTATTTAAAGAGAAAGAGAGCGAGAGAGTGAATGACAAAACATTTCAATTTCACCTTGGATGACCCTTAGGATAGCGAATGTAGCACTAGTGCTAGAAATGACCTTTGGTGTGCAGGTGTAATCTTAATGCAAATGCCACAACTGCCCCACCCCTCCTGTACACATACCCAGCAAATTATCTTTCATGTCATGTGTTATAGGGAGATCAAAATAAATGAACTTTCCAATAAAACACAAACAGAAAACATCTATCTCTTCACCATTCAGTATTTTTAGAATATAACATCTTAGTAAATGTTAAACAAGAAGCAGTAAAGTTCCCTGGCGGTTTAATTGCTCTTTCATGCCAAAAGACATTTTTGAGTAACAGAAATTAGATTGAATGTCTTCTTAATAGTCCAACTCTTCCAGGATGCTGCATGTCGGTTTTATTTTTTGGGGTTTTTTTTGTTTATATAACTAAGGGCATGTTTCTGTTCCCATGAACTCTATTCATGTGAAGTCATTCATCAACTTACGTACACTGCTGCGTAAATGTCAAGTCAGTCGAGCCTAATCTTTATGTGTAATCCTGAATGCTCTGTTTTTATCACTAAATGTTGACCTTACATGTATTTATTACAGTTGAGTCTGATAGGGCATTTAGTGACACACTTTTACTATGCAAATATACTTTCAGGAGTTTAGCTGAGCAAGGATCATCTCTGAACCAAAGCCACGTCTGGACGCTATTAATGAGGTGGAACAGAGACATATAATTCAAGATTTTTTTTTTACTGAAGGCACCAGGAACTGTCTTCAATCAAATGAGAGGGCGTGACGACTTGATGCATTAAAAGCTGACGGCCCCTTAGTTCTGTCTGTAATCAGTTTCTGTGGTTTTGGTCAGATGAGAACGCAGCTGTGAGGGAGAAACAATGTAATATGGTGTAAGACGAGCCAGAGTAATAATGAGTACTCATTATGATCCATCATGTCTGGACATGGGCCTCCTTCCCTTATTGATTTCCTCATCTCTACAGTTTTTTCTGTTGGTGTGCCACTCCCTCTATCTAATTCCACTTTAACTGTCAGTGCTCTTTGAGTATCCATTTCAAATCAGCGACTGTTTAACAATATCTTCTTCTCTGCTCTTACCACAAAATTTATAATAGTAATATAATTTGAACAGGTGGATCTTTGACTTCCTTTCTGTTGTTTCCACCACCTCAACTCCATCCACATCTCTGTGTTTGTGCCCTCTGTGTGACTATCTGGCCTACGTTCTGTTTTAGCATCCTCGGCAGCCCTCCCTCAGACTCCAAGGTCTTGCGAGCTGGTGCAAGGTCAATCACAGCAGAAGAAGGGGAGACTGCAAGACAGCGCAAGCGAGACATGCTTCCTATCGCCCTTTAGGACACGTGGTAGAAAGACTTTGGGGCGACAAGAAGAGGAAGAGGAAGAAGAATTGGTCATGTGACAAAAGCATACGCTTTTATGGCACAAACAGTTTTGAAAACCAAGCCTGCGCATCTTTTACTTTCTCTTCCTTTTGAGCCACAAAACAAATCTGTTCTCACTGAGAAAAAGACCCTGTCAAAATTCACCCTGCACTGAAAGCCCGTACAATGGATAAAACCTGCACTGGTGTGCATGGTGCATGGTGCATGTTTCAGCTGATTGAAAAGTGGAAGCCACCAAAGAAACATACTAATCTGGGGGCTGGTGTTTTTGGAGTCCTTATTGTGACCAGAAAACTGAGCCACACCCTCTTTCTTGTTTTCTTGGTCCTGAGCACAGTTATAATAAGACTTCCTGAAAAAATTAGTGACACATTATTAGTTTAGATAAGCACAGCTTGACATCACGGCTATGAAATACTAAAGGCTCTATTTTGCATAGCTCCATAAAATGGATTAACTAGCACAGTATTAGCAGAGATTAATCTGAAGCAAAATACAGGTATGCTACTGGTTATATTGCACCATCTGGTTTGGCTACCTAATTAGCAAACCTCAGCTTCAAGACGGAGCTGCTATTTTTGGCTGTGACTGCGGAGAAAGACGCACTCATCCCATTTGGTTTGCTGCTGTTCAGGGAAGGGAGTGGTTTCAGCATTTTGCCAGAGGTGGAGTCAGGGTGACAGTGTGCTGATACAGGTCATCACGCCGTAGGAAACGCAACACCTCTGGCCTTGCTGTTGCTACTGCTGCATGTGCTCAGAAGATAGCATGTCAATACTGCCCTCACTGACCTTTACATACACACCAGTGTATATCTGGACACATCGATTCGTTCTTTATCTTTTCTGCATTGATACATAAATGTAGAGACTAAGGGATGCTGTTCTGTCCACCATAGAGCTTATGTAAACACTGGGTATACCATATTTCTATTGATGACAGGACTTCTCAGTTAGTTGAGAGACTGCACTCAGTAAGGTAAGCAAAAAATTGGTACAAGGGGTAGGTATACAGGATACACTATTACTTACACTTCATTTATGAGTTTGGTTTGATGTGAATGGAGGTTAATGATCAAATACAGCTCACACAGACAGAGAGCTGTGCAAACATAACATTACTGTTCTGAGTTGTTTCACATCTGTTACCCTTATCATCTTCATTGGCATGCTCCTCCTCATCATCAAGTCATTATCTCCTCTCATTTATTAGTCTCATCAAATTATTTATTAGATTAAAGTTTCTGAAAGTCACTCTTTGGCTAGAAATGCAAAGCTAACAATGCCTATTGATTCCTCTAGACGACCAAACCTCTGGAGACAATGAGATCTCTTGTATGGCACACATGGACAGAGCTAAACACACACACACAGACACACACACACACACACACACACACACACACACACACACTCACACACACACACTGACAACATACACAAACGAGAACCTGTGTAAACACACAAACCTCTATCCGACTCAACACTGGGTATTCTTAAACTGTGGTGAATATCTGATTGTGCGCAACACTGCATCTTTGTGCGCACATGTGTGTGTAAGGATGTTGTGAAATCAACGGACAGTGAGGATAATGGCGGACCTTATGGTTTATAGAGTGGCTCTCTGGCTCGCATTTACGTCGCCTGAGTCAGTACACGGAGAGACAGGGGCTAATTTCTACTTATACACATTAAGAAGATCGTGAATAGCCAAAAGTAAAGAAGGATAACAAGTGAACAATTCATGAGTTTCAAAATAAGGGAATCATATGCTCTGACCTTATTAGATGGGAGAATATCCTTTAGAGTGGCGGTGTTGATTCCTCCAGGCGTTTAGAAAAGTGTAAAATCCAGCCTATACTGCACTTATACTGTTGTGCTAGATCGTGGTACACCAACACCTTACTAAGACACTATTTAAGCTGTTATTGAATTCAACTTTGTACAAGTACTGCTTAACCTACATGCCTTACACCTATGCTTTATACTGTTTCAGCCGATGACCAGGAAGTGTTGCTGTGATTGTGTGATCTTGCCCAAAAACACCGCAGCAGTTTTGTTAAATCTTTTTTTTTCTGCAAAGTAGCACAAACTGTCAGTCTAAAATTTCTCTCCTTGTTATTTCCTTTTAAGGTAATAACTCTGCAACTGTCTGCTATATTTTTCATTTACATATGTGCAGAACAAACTTTTCATTCCTGGACAAACACTAAAGCATGTGTTCCACTACTAGTCCCATGCTGAGTACCTATATTTGGCTTCCTAATCTGTGTATTGCATGCAAACATACATTACCAGTCACCAATTTTATCTTCTGCCCCAGTCACCAGTGACCAGGCCATGCAATGTCTCATACCTACATTAACTGAGTATTACTGGGGCCCCTTCTCTACTAGACTGAGGCAAACGTAGAAACAAAGGGTAAGTAGCAAGGTTGCTAGAAAAAGACTGAGTGAGAGAATCAGACTAGTGGGGCAGCAGTGTTATAAATGTTACAGCCATCTGACACACTTTCAGAGATGAAGAGGCCTAAGATGTCATGGCTGTCAAGAGAAACAAGTACAAGCCTTTGTTGACATGTGTTCCTCTGGACAGAACAATAATGAAATATCTAGACCCTTATTACTGGCTAAACAAATGGCAGCTTTGACATATCACTCATCCCACATACTAGCACTCCTGTGTAGCTCAGATACAATGGGCGCTGGTGCTACATTGTGATGTCTGAAGCAGAAGCCTGAAAAAGTATTAAGCATTAAAAACAGAAAGAAATATGTATTAAGTCAGGTTAAAGACTCATTAATTACTGGTGTAATAGGTTGCTGAAGCCATTTCTTATGAGCTTAGCTTATAATATTGTAAAGTGTGTCATACTCGAGCAAAACTGTGTCAAACTTGCTCAGGGAGGATGAAATGTGGTTGTATTACCAGAAACATACAGAGAAGCCCACATGTAATAAAGGCTTAACCTGTCAGCACACATTCAGCCATGCACATAATCCTGTCTGTAGGGCAGATACTAAATGATAGGAAACACACATAAATGCAGAGTAATTTGCTCCTGAATGTATATGTGTACACGACTCTACACAGGGAGAGCAATGTGATCTTTGACTTCCTTATCTGCCATAATCACAGTGAAATGTTCCTCCACCAGACAGAAACTGAAAGTCTACCTGCACCACACCTATCGTTTTTATCAATTTTACGAAGTCTCTACTAAGCAATCTGCCACACATCTGTCTTTGTTGCGCCTGCTTGCATGTGTGCACATACTTGGGTGTGTGTGCTACTGTCTG
>VUQS01002631.1:0-12714 GCA_015108495.1 Heterochromis multidens | reverse complement strand
TAAAATCCTAATTAAAAAAAAAAAAAAATAAAAGAAGAAATTTAAAAAAAAAAAAAAAAGAAAAAAGAAAAAAGAAAAAAAGGCAACACTGCTGCTCCCTTTCCTTCCTCCTGCACACCCTCATACACAGAATGTTACACAATGCATCTCTTGGCTAACACAGTTACTGCCTATTAAAAAAGTAAATCGTACTAAATTTGGAGACGTCTGCCACATGGCTTGTGGTGAAACATTCGGGCCACATCTCAATCAGCGATATCACAACAGGCACCTTCTCCCAGTTGTCAAAGGTAAAATGCCTGCACCAGCCTGACTAAGAAGGGGTGTGGCAAAACATACATCATGCTTAAATGTTTCATACACAGGCCATGTTATTGCTTTTAATGAGGATTATAAAGAAATTGCTCTAAAACTATAGCCAACTAAAGTCACACATTTTATGTGCCCCCCAAATGGATTTGGACTGACGCATGTGTCTGTTTACACAAGTCAGCTGTGAGCCAGTTCTTATTTGTGATGTCAACATCATTCTACATAATTTTGGCATACACAAAAGTCAGATTTTTCATCTCTCTCTTAATTGGCCAGGATCTTCTGTCAATCACAGAACAATGCCTTCCTATAGACTGATAATTTTTGCTCTCCTGCCCTTCTAGGGATAGTGAGGGGGAGTGCAATGAGCCAGTCAGAGTTTATGCATACAGCTCTGCAAGCTGAGGTTACCTAAAGTGCAGTGGGGTTCTGCTGCTTGCTCTGTTTGAGGCCTTAACGAAGGACTCAAGAGATGTGCAGCATTTTAGTCTGTGTGTATGTGGATGCATGCATGTGGACGCATTTTTCTGTGCAAGTGCATGTGTGTGTGTGTGCACTAGTGTGTGCACACTAGCGTAGGATCAGTGAAGTAAATCCACACTTGAAAGAGTAGCTCAATCAAGCTCTTCCACCCATCTCTCACCCCCCTTCCTTCTGCCTCTCTCAACTTGCCGATGTTCCCCTGCTTCCAGTTCATTTAGAGTTTAAGAGTTCACAGGACTGAAGAGCAAAAGAGCAACACAAGGGGGCAAAGATCAACAACTGTGCACATTTAACAACTACCATCAGCAATGCAGCAGCCACTGGCTAAATGACAGATACAATACAAACTCTAATGCACCAAATGAGTTTACAAGTCACACTTTGTTAGCCCTAAGAAAAGAGAAATAAGCTCATATTGTTTCTGCTAAATGCAGCTATTTAGCTTAGGGACTTTGAACAAATCTTTTAAAAAAAAAAGTTCCACTTTGAATAATTAAACTAAATTATTATTGTTAAACAAGCTTTTTTTCTTACCACAAAAATAAATACTATAAGCCTGGCTGTTTGGGTTTAGCTAAGCAGGTGGGAGGAGAGGATTTTCAGTGCCAGACATCCTGGCGTTTAATCCCAATTCAGTCAATTGTGAGATTATTTAAGAAAAAAATTATTATTATTATTATTATTATTATTATAATAAAGCCTTTAACTTCAATTTAGGACCAGATTTGTAGAACTTTTGGTTATCACGCTATATTCCCTCTTTTTTTCCTTTCTGCAGCTGGGACCTCTTCAATGACAAGTAAAGCCTTTTTCCTTGAAAGGGAATAAAAAGCATGACCTCATTTCGTGTCCTGTGCGATGTAATAAAGGCGATTTTACGCTGCCAAACGTAGAGGAGATGCCCTTCATTAGAACTCTGCATACTCAGCGTGTCCATACTTTAATCCAATTTAGTTTAGCATGATAAAGGGCATTACTGCCACCCAGTCCCACACCCGCTCACGACACGTATGCATTCAGATGCAGGAAATAACATGAAAAAAAATAAATTAAATACAGAGCCCTGAGGAATTCATGAGTAGATAATGCACCAACCCAGTATTTAGGAATACTGGACAATTATACTGAACCCAGGGGCCAGTGAGAGACCTCTGTGGTGAGCAAAATCTATAACAAAGTCAAACTTGGTTTATTTTTCAAAACAATATGAAACAAAACATTAACTGAAAATATGCCTTAGCATAACAAGCTTTAGCATTTTTTTAATAATGTTATTATAGGTATGAATACGAGGAAACTGTGCTCAACTTATATCATTATATTCCAAAGCAAAACAGGGACACTGATCCTGAGAAATCAGAACATTAATATGCAAATTTGATAGTGTTTTTTCTGAACCTATCTATCTAATGTCTAACTAATGGAAGGGACTTTTCATTATGTTTAAATGAACAAAGATGCTTTGCCTGAAGGAAAAATAGCCTTTGGCGAACTGCATCTGGTCATTAATTAGGTCCATAAAACTGTTATTCAAATTAAGAGCAAAACTTTATGAGGAAAGAGATTTCATAAGTGTCTCAAAAGAGCAAGAAGCTTTCTTGTGTTTGAGAAATAAAAGAGCACCTTTTTACCCCACTCAGCGGTTCAGGTACCAGATTAACAGACCATGTGTAATGTACTTGTTAAGAGTGCAAAATGCACAGAGATTTCTAGAAAAGTGATAGTTATTTTTGTGACACTCCGTGCTGATGAGTTTTAGCATCCAGCAGCTGCCATTATCTTAAAGGGTGTTGCTGTGTCGTGTTGCCTTGTGTTCTAGTGACTCATTCTGCATGACTGTTTATAATATTGTTGCTTCCAGATACGACCTTCATTCTCAACTGTGCATGTGTATGTGCATATGAAAGTCTTTCAACATCCTCTGTACATAATTACAAGTCCCAAAACTAGAGTCAGGAAATGAGAACCGGTCCCAGTTGAGAACCGGTTCTAAATTGTCCAATCCATCAGAATCGAATGCCTCCAGGGTTACTTGTTTCCTTTTATTGATGCCAACATGTTTTTCTGACTATTGTGTTGTGCAAAACAATGTTGTTAAACTATTGCATCTACTTCGCCGGAAACTTGTAACAAAAAGGAGTCATGATGAAGAGGAAGAAACAGTGCAGAGCATGGCTTCATTTGAGAGAAAAAAGATAACAGTGCTAGTTTTAATGGCTTTAAAATGATCATTTCAAGTAAGGGTGGAAACACCAGCAATATGCTGAAACATCTGTCTGCGCAACATGGGCTTAAAGCAGGAATCCATTAGACACTACTGCTTCTCAGCCAGGGAGCATACGTGTTATAAGGGTAAATATCACATGCTATATTCGCACAACACAGGCAAGCTTAGCAAATTTTTTTTCTTTGACTTCAAGAAAAAAAAATTAATGCTGTGCAAATGTTTTCTTATTGTATCAATTTTAGGTTTTGACTGACCTTTGCTACAACAGTCTCTTAGGTTGCAGTCACTCTGGGATGAGACAGTTGTATCAATAAGAGAACTGATTCAACCAATAAGTAAAATCAATGAAGTATGGTATCAATGAAGTCATATCAACTCCCATTCTTAGAGGAGATCTCAAACACTTCAGCATTCAGAAACCATCAGTGTCTAAACAAATGACAACTAAGCTGAATAAAAACAAGAAATACTGAGACAAGATGGCATGAATTAAAGTGTCTTCCAACCTGTCAAACTGGGGCAAGGCTTTTCTGAGACAGACAGGTTAGAAACATCATAGCAGACAGGAGATTCATGATCCCGCCTCCTGCGGCAGATGTGAAGTTCAGATGAGCTAAACGAAAAGATGCAGTTCATGGCCCTAGAATGATTTGTTTTAAACCACATTTGTTTTAACAATTACCTGCCTGCTGTGGCAGACCCCAATAAAACATTTGAATTAAAATATAGTGAGTCAGTGTCTTGTAGGCAAAGAAGTGATTTTGACTTGACTACTGGATTTTAAGTTTCCATTATAGAAGTCTGAAGTTAAATTTGTTCAACTAGGCCATAACCCAAAGTCTTTAGTTTGTGTAAGTATAAGCCTGTCCATTGTGTAACCAGAAAGTAACAGATCAGATGAGGAAAGAAAAAGAGGCAAAATCACCATTTAGAAGTGGGTTTTGAATAGCGGTTACTATCTGCAACATGCCCCCACACTGCTGCAAATACTGATTGGCTTTATTCCATATAGAACAATAACAAATGTCTTAATCAGTGCCAATAATATACTCACTGCCAATGTTTTGAGCGTCCCTATTTTGATGCGTTCAGATCAGAAATGTTTTCGGGCATCTTTTCCCCATTGAACTCTGGACTACATACACTGTAGATGTTTGTTTCATTTCCATAAATGTTGACTTTCTTGGGGTATTGAAGTCATCATAACTCTGACACTGAAAACAATTACATGTTGTAATTCTAATACATTTACAATTGGGGCAAACATTGTCCTTGTTGCATATGTTTCTCCCCAGGCAAAAGAATCTAAATGTGAAGCACACATGTAAGAAAAATTTTGCATTAACAGGATAAATTGCATGAAGGAGAGCAGCTTAACAAGGTTACAAATGCAAGTAACGCTGCATGCCTTGTTTAACCTTGTAGGTCTGACATTAGCTGGCCCCATTTCCACAGCCCACAAAGCCCTGTGCATTGCCACCTGGTGGTAAACCTGTGCCTTCAGCTGCCCTGCCCACCTGGTCACCACAGCTTAAAGCAAAAATATGTGTTGCATGCCAAAAGCACTACCAGCAGGCATCACCAGTGGCACCATGTAAGAGGAAGTCTTGCCAGAGGGAAGCGGAGATGAAATGTGGTAGTCACAGGAGGTGTGTACAGCTAGCTATGTTATTCCACTCCACTGGAGGTACAGCCAACCTGTTCTCCTCATCTATATATGGAAGTAAACAGGATGCTAACAGTGGGATAGAGGTAGTGTGCCATATGTAGGTTGATTATCTTGTTGTTTTGACCAAAAGCTTCTCATAGGACCATAAATTTAGAGCTAATATAAGTCCTTCCTTCCTTCGTTCTTCTGGGAAACTCAAATGGAGAACATTAAATCTCTACTTAAACCACAAGCTGCTACCAGTGCATCCATCCATGCATCCATCATACCGGCAAGAGGCAGAATACACAATGTGTACATATAAATTTGTGCACAGTATGTACTTACTGCAGGTACAAGGAGCTTCTTGACCTCCTCCACTGCTCTCCTCATCTTGATCTCTGCTCTTGCCTGTGTGTCTTCCACTGTGATGAGGACATGAAGGTCTTCATTTAGGTGTTCCCAGTTTGGCTTCCCTCTGTTCTGCTCCTCCTGGACAGGGAAATAGGAAGAGCGAGAGAGATGGTGAGTGAATGTGACAGTGTGGGTATGTTAGAGTACCAGTGCAGTAACACAGCATATCAGAGAAAGTGGAGGCGAGAGGCAGGCATACACAGAGGACGACAGGGCCCTGTGAAGAGAGGCAGGATGACAGGGCCGGCCCTTTAGTCAGCTATTTAGCTTTAACTTTGAAAGGACACCCTTCTTTAATAGATCCCTCGCTTCGCAGAGACAAAGATGACAGCTAGCCCTGCAGCAATTAATATCAGTGAAAGATGGATGGATCAGAGAGAGATGGATGGGGATTTTTTAAACTGCAGCGACTTCACTTGTTGGAATAAAATTTTAACACATGGCTATGGTTCAAAGTATGTGAAAGTACATGAGTGTGCATCTGTCTCTGACACTTTTGGACATATACTGTAAGGGCTACAAAAGCTCTATAAAGGAGTCGTTTTCCTTCCTATAAAGGCAGCAGCACAGCACTCTCGGGGTCCCAAACTGTAGCAATAGCAGCACCTAAAAGGAAAAATGGGTTGCATTCAAAACCAGCCATCTTTCTTAGATAGCCTTTCAACACAGTTAAATAGGAAGCAGACTCAAAATTTAAATTGGGCAGACTGAAGTTTGGAAAAGCTTTATGTTTTCAGTTGCCTCCATGAAAAGCCCAGTCATACCCAACTCTTGTGAAAAGGTAAAATGGGATACGTATGGACAAAGAAACCTTACATTTGCAGTTCTTTTTTAAAGGGATCCTCAATTTAGTGTACCTACTTTCCTCCCTCTTCTTGTTGCCCGGCTGACAGTAAATCTAGCGAGCAGACACTGAGAGCGCTCTAAAAAGCTTTTGAGGTTGGATCGCATGTCAGTGTACAACCATGAAAGCCAGTGGTTTGAAAGCTGACTACTTCCCCTTGAGGTGAGGAGTTGAGGTCTAGGTTGTCTGAAAAAGATACAACCTCAGATTCTGATGTGTGACACCACATTATAGCATAAAAAAGGGATGATAATGCTCCAATGTTTCAGTTTGTGAAGACAAAACATGTAAAGTGAAAATGAATCTGACTGCATTGAAAAATCAGAAACATTTTTCCAAAGGAGGTCAGATTCTCAAGCAGTCAACTGCATACCCTCCTGCTGTTGTTCATAAATACTGTATCGTTTACTCCCGCCCATACAAACCACCTCAACTCCAGATCACAGCTCATTTATGAGTAGTGAGCGAGCTGCTGCAAGGGTGTCTAATTACAAGCAATGCATTGCAGTGCTCTACATGGGGTCCACCTGACATGATTTCAATACACTCAATGAGCACCACGAAGTGAGGTGGAGCACGCACGGGCACACACGCACACACAGAACTAAGAGCTTGAGCTGAGTGCCACCCACCTGCTTTCTACTCCACAGAGAGCTGTTGCCATGGCACTGCTCTTTACAACACACACACACACACACACACACACACACACACACACACACACACACACAGAAGAAAGTTCAATATTCCACTCTCGTTTTCCCCTTTTCCACACATGGGTGTGGGTGGGAGGGTTGGTGGGGGGCTAGGTTTCAGCAGTCAGGCCATTATTTCACCATGGCTGTTTGCTTATGGCCTATTAGGGGACATGGGGACTGGAACGTGACTCAGCACTTTCTGGAGGGGACAAGACAGAAAGGCCACAAGGGCTGCCACTGTATGCAGGGCACAGTATGAAAGCACATGGCTGACACATAAATGTATTTACACTGACAGATTCCTGCTCAAGTTGGAACCAAAAAAAGATTAGCCAATCACATGCTTGTGTGCATGTGTGTGCAGAGTGTGGCAATACCAAAGCTCGGACAGATGCTGATTTGGTAAGGATTTTACTCAAATAGATCTGGGGGGGAAATGTGCACACCCACACATCTCGCACCAGCATGACTGCCTGTGAACAAGGTCACTGTGTGCCTCTGAGAGAATGTGACAGCATGACAAACAGGAGGAAGGCTGGAGGGGAAGGCAGGGGGAGAAAAGAGAGGGGCAGTAAGAGGAGAGCTAACAGGAATACTGGGAAGGCCTTTGAAGACAATGTCCAAGCTGGCCAACATCAAATGCCACAGCAATAACCACGTACCGGAGGGCAATGGGTTTTGGCAAAGCACGTAGCATGAATAAATAGCATGGGTATTGCATCTATAAACACCATCTAAGAACAGGATCAAGGGGAAAGGCTGCTAGTCAGTTATGTCGCCTGACTTCCAACGTCTGTGCAGCACCTGTTAGCCTGTTGGACTTCACACCTCTCGGCCTGAGCCCAATAAAACTTAAGGCCTCAATTCTCACCACATGTTAAAAGGTTACAAAAATACAGCACTGATATTTTTGACTATCCGCTCCCTTTTTTGGTTGTCCTAAAAATGGTGAGTCAATGTGGGGTTTTTTTTTAATGTTATTTAATGATCTGATTTTGTTCACACTTTAAGGTTAGGTATATCTTCGACCACGTGATGCCACAATTTTATTCTTGTTCTGTTGCATTTGAACAGTGTAGCTAGAGGCCCGTTTGCATTTGATCCTAAAGGACTTCCCAACTAAGGTCAGTACAACTGAGGCTGAATGCAAGCAGGCCAAACAGGTGCAGTAGAGAGCTGCAAGGACATGGAAGGACGAGAGAGGATAAGCGAGGCTGGAGAAGAATGATCAGCACTGAGGGGAAAAGATTAAAATTAAATGTTAAATGAAAATGAAAACTAGGCAGAACACAGAATATAAATACAGAAAACCAACAAATTCACTCAAAAAAATGTAGATGACAGTGGTTAAAAAAAAACAAAAAAACTTATCAATGGTTTTGGTCAACAACAATAAATGACAATATTAGATGTCAGCTTTAAATATAAAATGGCACAATAGATTGAAAATGACATTACTAAACAGGTCATATTTGAACTCTTTGTGGAGAAAGGACACAACCACCTATCACACCAGAAGACATGAATTACTGGGCAATACTGCAATTGTAGCTGCACCTTCGGCTAAATGCCAATCACGAGTCAGATTAAGGGCAGTCAAAACAGACCAAAAACAGCCTGCGAAACAACTCAGTTACAAATAAGGCTTTTCAGATTGCAGGGAGTACCATCAATACCATATGGTCGTTGAATATTCACGTTTCAGTTGACCAACATTTCATTTTAAATCAAAGTGACTTTGTGTGACTCTTTGTGTCCATTAAGCTTTCAGTTTCAGTCAGTGTATTGCAAACCAGGCCTAAAGTGACCCCAAAAGCTCTATGCAATGGGAAATTTAGATTTTTAGGAGGTCTTTTATACATTAGCTACAACGACCAAGTTAACTAATGTTAATAGTTTAACATTACTGTGATTAAGTGCTTTCAAAAATATAAAAACAGCTTGAAAGAGTTAGCAGAGCAATAAATAAAGAGAGAAAAGAACCAGGCAGATATTTTGACTTAACACCGTTTACCTAAAGTTGTAAAGCTTAAGGTAAACAGTGTTAATAACTGTCCACTTATATTAACTAATTAAGGTAGACTAAATTATTCACTGCATTCTCTCTCCATGTACCAGCATCTGTGCACCAGAAGCGTGGAGCAGCAATACCTGCATCTACACTGTTCTGCTATTCTCACAGTATGCCCTATTGTGGTTAGACGGTGCAAAGTTAACCAAGTCATGATAATAAGCCTGACAGTCTGTGCTTTTTCAACAATCAAATATTAATTTTCACAACTGAATTTTTTTTTTTTTTTTTTTTTTAAATTGGATTTTGTATATAATTTAAAAGTGCACAATACTGACTGCCCTAGTCTTTCTCCATGACAGTCACTTTTTAACCCCCTAAAGCCATTTGCAGAGAAAAACTCCAAGGCAACTAAAGTAATACCTGGACTCTTAAGACTTAATAAAGTAGAAACAAGCTATTGTTGCAGTATTGAAGTGGGCCAAGACATGAGGAATTAAAAAAAAAGAAAAAGAAGGTTGAAATGTAAACAAAACAAGTAGGCCTGCTGCAGTGCCAACGGGCTAATGGAATTCAACGTACTGACTGCCAATGTCACATATTAACTCTTAAGCAATAAATGCGGGAGCTACAGTGTGACTCCATCTATTGACTGGCACAAGTTGATGGTTCAAATTGGAGTCCGATTCTATTCCATCAGTGACCGTGCTGATAGCACAGTTTTAGCCATTATGTTTTGGGACAATCAGCAAAAAAACAAATCAAAGCAAATTCACTTGATAGAAAACATTTTTCAAAGTGCAAGTCTGAAAGGACATTTAGTGTGGCTCCAAATAAAACAGCCATCTATGTAATTTCACTGTGTAGCAGACAAAATAGAATTAGGGAATTGGTTTTGCAAAAGGGAAGGGAAATCCCTTTTCTGCTTGTGCAGCGGTCGATACAGCGTACCTGTAATTTAATTGCAGTTGTTCTTGCTGCTGTTTTGCATTAAGCATGACTGCAGGAGTGGAAAACAGAGACAGAAGCTGCCACGTCAGGTGAAAATTTGATTGGAATATGGCTGTAGAAAGAGTCATTTTTAACTGTCAGGAAAATAATTACTCAAAATGTGTCAGAAAATCTTTCATCTTTCCGAACATTCTTCTCTATAGAGAGAAGTTGCAAAAATGTACTTGCACCAGTTACTCTTACAGAGACCTCACAAGTTATTTTCATGTGTTAGACTCCCCTGTCTCATCCTATTGAAGTTGGATTTCAGATCATGCTCACACATACACACAGACATTTTTAGTAATTTCACCATTTTCATAGTCTCTCTATGCCTACCATGCCAAAACATAAATGATAAATATACTTCTGCTGGGCTCTGTCCATTAGGGCTGGCCAACATAATTTTATCATCGACACTACACTGTGCATGCGTGCAATAGTTAAATTCCAGGTCATGCTACACCTCATTTGACAAAGAGAGTGTCATTACAGAAGTATATTGCCTCAATCCTGAGTAAATGACGCTGGTGTCTCAGTCAGAGGCGCAGAGGACTTTTGTCTCTAGTCTGAATTGAAAGAAACTAACAAATTAACATTTTAGAAAGGATGGTTTGCATTCAGCATGTCTTCACCTTATGAAGTAGTTTTCAGCTTTGTAAAATGATTTTTATTTTCTATGTCCCCACAGAAAATCAACCCAATCATTACTCAGTGATTAGAAATTCAGCCGATCTGGGAAAAAATCATGAAAATCCCTTTATTTTTTTCATGTTGTCCAGTATGTTTCAATTTCTACTTTACATATTCTATTCTATTGTAATACTCATAGCCCAACACTGGACCATGTGAACATGGACTAAAGACATAAGTTATTTTATTTGTGTTACCTATGCTTAAATACTGTGTTTGGAAAGAATTAAATGACTGCAGTATTTCATTTGCACACAAAATACTACAGGAAACAAAGGAAAAATTAATGTTAGGTTGCCCAACACAACATGTGATATGTAAATATATAAATAAATAAATATACAACAAATAATTATAATCTGCTGTCATTAGATGTTCAGGATTAAGAAAAATCTACATTACACATCATCCATCAGTCTACCCTATTTTTTTTTCCACCTGCTTCTTTCTCTCTTATTTTCTGCTTTTCTCCTCTCACCATTGTTCTTTCCTTCTCTCTTTCCCATTACGTAGCTCCAGTGAACTGACTCCCTGTCAGGCAGTGCGACCCAAGAGGGAGTAACCAGCTGAATTATTGAGAGCATAAAAATGCTGCTGCTAATGGATCCTGAATAAACACACTGGCTAAGCTGCTGCCGTGGCATCCTCTTCTGCCATGGGGCATCAAGCTGAAAATACTGAGGTTGAGAATGCAGTGACTGGGAGCTTCTCGCGCAGCTTTGTTTGCGACTGAGCCACAGCCATGAGACACTTGTGCCACCTCAAAGCTTTTGGGGTCCTGTAAATAAACCTCATTGTATCCATTGTGAATTATGCATACAAAAACACTCATATTATTAGGTGTTTTCCACATTATCAAGCTTAATCCAACCTTACTGGAAAAATCTACATTATTCTAGGGCTGGGTGATTAATGTAATTATATTTTCAATCATAATTTTGTGAATTTTGTGAAAAACAATCAAGGTAAAGGAATTATTGTGCTGCAATAATTTTTGCAATGATGTCCTGGTTTTGTCTCGTCTTATGAATCCAGTAAATGCATGTTCTCAGCAGAGGTGAGCTTTGGCCCTTCCCTAAAAACCAAAACGTGCTCATTGTTTAAATTTAGCTCGATCCAAAATGACAAAGAAATCCACCGCTCAACACATGGAGTATGAATGAGGTCCACCTTGGCCTCCAGACTGCACCATCAAACTCCTGAAGTGGAGGCTGCAGCTGGTGGCCATCGAAGACCAGTTTCAGGGTCAAAAAACACCTCCTAGTCTGGGCCCAACTTCCATCACAACAATGCTATAACCCTACCACCTGATTCCCCCCATTCATTTATTTGTTCTTCAGTTAAATTAAATTTAAAGTTCAAGGAAATCCACATTTAAAAGACAATTTTTTAAATTCAATAAATGCTTAATGTTTTTAATCCTGATGAGTAATAGTGTTAAATAACGATTTTTGCAGCTTTACATCAGTGTACGCTGAGTCAAGGGCAGAAAGCTACGGAAAATCAACAAAGAAACAAAAACAAAAAAAACCTTTTCCCCATTTACTTAAAAACCTTCAGGACCATTTGCGAAGCATTTCCAACATTGGGTTACTCCCTGAGATTATTTAATATCTAAATATCAAGTAGAGAAATGATCCTGCTTGTGATGTATTTTTGTTTGTGTGTGTAATGTTTGCCTTGACAGGTCCCATCACAGCACCACACACAAAAACTGGCACACATCATTAACTTTTATCACAGTAAGAAATAAGGAAGGTAATCGTGGATTCACGTAATGAGCTAAAACAACAGTGTGCGTGGGCTGGTACAGCTATGAGCATGCTCAGTCCCATTAAACTACTTCTGGATCTAATTCCAAAGAAGACACCACAGCAGAGCATCTCGTTCTGTGATAATGAACTTACTCAAATGGAAATAAGAAGAAAAAATAGAAAAAATATGAATGAAAGAAGCCATAAAAAAAAGAAAGAAAGAAAATGGGGCAAAAACATCGGGCCTGCAGCAAACTGGAGCCTCTAACATTACAACTCAACTGGAATCTGTATTTCTGAGTCCATTTTATCTATTGGACTATTTTTTAATTGTTGTTTTTAATGCAGGAGAAAGGTAAGTATTTGAACAAGGACAAAAGAAACTTCTTTAACTATTAACAAATTACAGCCGCTTTCATCATACCCCCTACATTTACACTGGCTTAAACGTAATTGGACATACTAACACGATCACAAATCTAAGCATTATGACTTAATACTTGGAAGCAAGCCCTTTGCAATCAATAACTGCCTGAAGACTTAAATGCATGGACATAAACAAACGCTCAGTTTCCTCCCTTGAGGTAATGGTTGTTTGAGTTTTTTTCTGCCTTCAGTTTTATCTTTAGTAAGGAAAGAC
>VUQS01002630.1:0-12250 GCA_015108495.1 Heterochromis multidens | reverse complement strand
TCTAGAGGAGATCTGCATGGAGGAATGGGCCAAAATACCAGCAACAGTGTGTGAAAACCTTGTGAAGACTTACAGAAAACATTTGACCTCTGTCATCGCCAACAAAGGGTCTATAACAAAGTACTGAGATGAACTTTTGTTATTGACCAAATAAATTGACCCACTAAAAAACGCCACGTCCAGATGAACAGATTCAACTTTTTGGGATTCTTTTACCTGGATTATTGAGCATGCATCAAGAGATATTGACCAAATACTTATTTTCCACCATAATTTGCAAATAAATTCTTTAAAAATCAGACATTGTGATTTTCTGGATTTTTTTTTCTCATTTTGTCTCTCATAGTTGAGGTATACCTATGATGAAAATTACAGGCCTCTCTCATCTTTTTAAGTGGGAGAACTTGCACAATTGGTGGCTGACTAAATACTTTTTTGCCCCACTGTATGCTACCTCTCTACAGAGAAATAACATTTCATTCCACTGCTATGTCACACACAGCTCTATCTCCACTGATCCACTGATCAGTGGAAACTGTCTAACTGATATTAAGAAAAGGATGTGTGCAAATTTTTTTAAATTAAACTCAGATTAAACAGAAATTCTCATCATTGGTTCAGACGAGCTGCATCCAAGCACCAAGTCCTCCCTTGGTCATTTATCCATTCATGTGAAATCAGCTGTCAGAAACCTGGGTGTGTTATTTAAGTCTAGTCTGACCTTTAAGAAACATATAAGCAAGGTCACCCAGTCCTGTTTCTACCACCTAAGGAATATTGTGAGATTACAATCAATACCAAGTTTCAGTGACACAGAGACTATCATTTATGCTTTTATTTCCTCATGGTTAGATTAACAGGTATCAATCAGAAAGCATTAAATAGACTTCAAATTGTTCAAAATACAAGAACCAAGAAAAATTAACATATTACACCAGTCTTAATGACTCTATACTAGCTGCCCATTCATTTTAGATTTTACTTATCACTTTTAAAGCCCTTCATGGCCTGGCTCCAAAATATATACTTATTATTATTATTATTATTATTATTATTATTATTACCACAATTTTCAAAAAACATAGATTGATACTGGCTTAAAAGGGTCGCAGTGACAGAAGCCAATAACAGCACACCCAGAACATTGGTGACCAGTCTGTCAAAGGCATAATATAGACAGAACAACATACAATATATTTATATTTATATAACGTGGAGAGCAGCAGAAAGCAGGATGTTCCAACCTAAGACCTTTTTGTATTAATCTGTGGAGTTCACTAAAGCAACAATAATCCTGAAATCAATACACTTCAGATTCATTCCACTTTATAAAACACACCAGATCCTGCTGCCATAATATAAGATTCATGCATGTACTTTACAACAGATTTTCTCCTGTGGATAAAATTTCAAAGAGTAATCTACTAATGGCTGGGCCAATGATCTTCAAAGGACAATTTAGCATGTGGCACAGACTTAGTTTAATGGTCTAACTGTAACTTTAAATACATTCTGGCAGACACACTGTCCCTCTGCCCTTCTGTGGAGTTTGGAGATGTGCATTTGATTAGTTAAATTCCCCCTACCAGAGAGGCACATTATAAGTAACTTGGCATACTTTATTCATTGTAATTACTTTAGCCGAGAAACCCAATTTGACAGACATCTGTTGTCTGCCTACTGCTGCCAATATTGATCATAAATCCATTTGCTCTTCTCTGTTTATTTGCATTTTGTCAATCTTTCTGGGTCATCTCCAAAAACAGGTCCAATCAGCTGCTTAGAGAAGGCCACTGTCATTCTGTCTGGGTAAATGTCAGTGAAATGTCAAATTTCAGAGATGTTTTCAGGGTGTCTGAGATGCCACACATAGGACTTTGATTAAGTTCCAGTGAGTGAATTACCTCAACTTCTGACATCACTGTACAGAAACAAAATGTTACTCCGTAATGTACTATGACTACCAAAAGTATAAATTACTATCATCTACACAGAGACTGAAATATGAAATATTTATAGCTGCAAACAACAGCTGCAATTATCAAAATTTATGGGGATCTTAAACAACACAGTCAAAATGGGATCACAGCATAGCATAGTCTTTAAAGCAGTGTCATAACAATACTAGCAGCTATAGATTAGGAGCTACAGATTAGTGGCATCACCCACTCTCGATCCTGCTACAGTCTTGTCTAAGCTTAGTTTGGCTGCTGGAACAAAAGCAGTAAATGTGGAAACATGAGAAGACGTCACGTCCAACCTGCTGCTCAGTACTCAATTTTTAAAATATAGCCCACAAGATGGAGCTAATGTTTAGTAGGATGAGCTGAATGCTGCACATGAATGCTGCTTTTATGTCATTTATTCATATTAGTGACCAGTGCCGCTTTGTTTAGATGTGTGAATGGTTTTAAACTGGTCATATGTTTAGAGAAAAGGATAAAATCAAAGTGATATGTGGATGATTCGTTTTATAAAGACTGATTTATACACTATGAATCCAGAGGTCCATTTTTTCCCTTTCATTTCATATGATATTGGAGGTCCTGTGGATGCTGCTCTTGCCTTTCAGCAACTGTGTTTTTCATTGCTAAGTTGTTTTGCCTGTTCATAATGAAATCAGGAATGTATCACTTCCCATGAAAGAGATTTTTCCCAGGAAATATATTGCAGACATTTACTTTTTAGAACAGCAAACATAAAAGCTTTCAGAGATTGAAAAAAAAATGTCTCCACTTTAATAATAGGTAACAGGAACAGTGAGACTGAATGAGACAGTAATAGATGACGCATTTATTTATGTGAACATGTCACAGGGTGTTATTTTCAAAGTAAAAGCCTCCATTGCATCAGCTCCTTTCATACAGCGTAGATTGGTAGATAATAAAATAACCTGGCATGTCCTCTATTCTTGCTTGTGATGCAGATGCACTGGCATGACTGGTGGCTTTTACATGTGAACAAGACAGAATCTGACACAAACATAAACATGTACATATACACCACAAACATATACATGCATACCCCGCAAACATAAAAGCATACACGTACAGCCGTGCAGGCACACATGCTGAGCCTGCTTGTCTGTGCTCCCCCCCCCATCACGCGCCTCAACCCATCTGACAAGATCTTCTCAAGCAAAATCTGACTTGACATTTTGCAACACTGAATCAGCAGTCAAAGTAGGCTAACACATAGATATGTAGAACAACATAGGAAGTGAGAGGAGGGAAAAAGTGGGTGGGTGAGTTTTTTTTTCTTTGGGTGGGGGTGGGGGGGCATCTTGTTTCACAAAAAGGCCACTGCTAGAGGAAGACATTCACTTGCCCCCCCATGCCACCGGAGCGCACTATGGCATTAACCTAATGAGTCTTTACAAAGTAATTAAAGGTTCCCCACTGAATGATACTCTGTGTCGTTCTGTAACAGAGGAGAATTAATTATTAGTATCAATCAATGATGTTATCTGTGGGTGTTACTTGGTTAAGAAGGGAGACGGGCAGACAGTGGCATTTAGCTGTGATTAATGAAGTGACCTTCCCTACAGCCTTGGCTGAGATCTAGAAAAATCTATTCCATTTCAAAGTGACCTCCAGGGGGGATGGCTGGTTGGAACACCCATACACTCAGCATCCAAATGCAACAGAACACACACATGCTCTCACACAACCTCACTTTGAGTGTTAGACGACGCGCGGCTGCAGAACTTAATGCCACTCATGACATGAAGTGCTCGCATTCAGATAATTTTGACACATGACTGAAGATTACTTCGTTGAATTGTAGTCAACTGAGTTTAAAAAAAAAAAAAAAAATTACTTATTTACTTTTTTGCAAAGCCTTAGCACACCATTCATTGGGTTGGAAATAGGACAGTGTGATGATAATGATATTAATGAGAGCCCAGAGACTTTTAAGGAATTTCCATATTTTGTCCCAAGGGCCTGAGCATGACATTAAAATGTTCATATTGGTACCATTCTTAACTAGAAAAGGACAATTGTGTCAGCCATAGTCACACTAGAAAATATAAGGGGAAGAACTGTGAGTAAACAAGGATTTTACTTGGTTAAATGATGTTAAATGTGGTTACTATACACATAATAAAATACATATATACTTTTATACTGTACAGACAAGAATAAGCTTTTTATTTTTTCTGTTATGTCTTTTGTAATGCATTTTGACACTGTGAAATTTTGTCGTGTCAAATATTAACAAGGCACACAATAAAAATGTGGAAGATGGTGAAAGTATTTGGCTTTTTCAGCTGCAGCACTTTCTTAGCTACAAACCCTATTATGTTTATTATACTGCAGGAGCTGTTTGGAGAACACTGCTGGATGTTTTATGCTTTTATATTATAACTCTTTATGCTTTTTGCACTGTACATTGATACAAAGATTGTGTTTTGAGCAAAAGTGAGATACGATAAGATGGGATAAGTAGCTGTCTTTAAAATAACAGTTGAAATAGAGTTCATGGCCCACTATCAGATATCATGTTTATACACTGCATAATAGATACAATAAACCTACATTAACTCAAAGTCTCAGTCTAATACATACGCTTAGAACCAGCTGCTGCTCTTAAGTAGTTGCTCTTGATTGAGGGGGTATTAAGAATATTAAATACATGTCCAAACTAAAATTTGGCTGATGGCAATTTTTCATCCTTAAAGCTGCATTAATTTATTTTTGGCAGCAGAAAATATAAACATACATCATCTCAGATTCTGTTATCCATTGATAAAGCCATTACGTTCAGTGTATTCACTATTATTTGCATTCTTTTGGAGTTATGTTTCAGGCCATGTGGCAAATTTACATCCAACAATAACTCTACTTTTAGCTTTTCTTTTGATTTCTGCAAAGACGTTGGGGAAATGTCTGACTTTTTAGCTCTATTCATTTAGCTGCTAAATGTTCATCAGCTACTAACAAACGTCATCTGTTTGCCATTTAGTGCCGGGCAGATAGCTCAGAGTGCTTTTACAAGTTTTATTTGTAATGGTCTTTTACACCTATGATAGAAATGGAGATCAAAACTACCAAAACAATGAGCTAAAACAGTCTCAAAAGGTCAGTAGAGGTCAGAGAGACTGGAAGGTCCTGTTTTAATTCTTGGTGGATTTATCATTGGCAGCAGCATATTTCATCATTGTCTTCTTATTCATTGTTAATATAAAAAGTGATGTTCTGGGGTCTTTCTCTATGGAGTTTGCATGTTCTCTCTGTGCCTGCACGGGTTTTCTCCAGGTTTCCTCCTACAGTCCAAAGGCATGAATGTGAGGTTAATTGGCAGTTGTAAATTGAGAGTGAATGGCTGTCTGTTTCTCTGGGTGGGTAGGTGGGTGGATGAAAGACCTTTTATTTACTATAATGGCCAGTAGGTACTGTAGCATGATAAAATGGTGCAATTACATTTGGCTTGGCCATGTAGAGAGCTTTCAATGCGGATCATCAGTCACATTGTCTATGATGTTTAGGACCAACATCACTGATGGTTTAGAGTCCCAGATGTGTCTATTTCAGTCATTCCTCCTGGCTCTCCTTTGGCGTGACCTAGAATTTGATCAACACAGCTAAAATACCTCTCCAAACCTTTCAAATGTTGGATTTGTTTCTTCAAAATATTAACTTTTGGTAACAGATGGGTAAAATGTGCATTCACATAAACAGTGCCATCAATACCTAACCAGCTGAGCCTGATGCATTGCCCAGACAATGACAGCTCTTTGTGCAGTACAGGAAGTCCCTGTGGTGCCACTTTACAGAGCCTTAGAGGCATGCAAGTCATTGTGCCATGTTTCATCTCACCCACTCATTAATGATGGTCGCTGGCCAGCATATGACAGATTTCAGCTTTGCCACTGTTTGTCTGCTCACTCCCTCTGTAGGAAAGCCAGCCAATTCTAATAGTATACATGACATGTAATTGCAGCATTTCTGGCAATAATGGGCTATAGGAGGCTCTAACTTTGGTGACCCTTAGCATAATGACCCAATACATACCTTATAAAGTATTCAGGACATTGACTTTTCATTTATGAGTGTGAAACTGAGGAAAAAGGAGATAATAATGAGCATTAGCCAGGCTAGTGTATTCATTTGTGAGAATGATGATGCAAATAGTGACAGAGGTTACAAAGCCATGTGAGTGAGGAGATATAATAAGACAGTTGTTCATGTCTGCAAAATGTCTCTATGTCTATATTCAACACGGTTTAAATGACTGTTTTATTGCAGCAGTGGAACCATGTGATGTTATTAGGCCACTCTAAGGAGAAAAGTGCAGCTAGTGCTGATCAATAAAATTTTACAATTATTCCTAAAGTGCCCTGGTAGCCATAAAAGTGAAGTTAAAATGGAGTGTTAGATTTTCTTCCCCTCTCAGCACAAGAAAAAGGCTGCAGAAGTTTGGATAAACTGTGATGTGGATATAATCTGTTGGGTGTGAAAACTTTCTAGAGTGAAGTAATGAAGGGAGATCAGGTTGTCCACGAATTAGGAGATTGGTGGTTCCTCCTGTTCCTCTGGCCCACATGTTGACGTGTCCTTGGGGAAAAATACTGAACCCCAGAACTGCCGCTGTTGTTTCAACCAGTGTAAGCATAAAAGCAGTGTGTGAATGGGCATGTGTATTGAATATGTAAAGGTCTTTGAGTTTCTATTTGCTTTATTTCACATTTGATCTTGTTTTCACAGATTTCCACCAGTTGTAACAATTCAATTCAATTCAATTTTATTTATATATCATCAATTCACAACAACAGTCGCCTCAAGGTGCTTTATATTGTGAGGTTAAGACCCTACAATATCGGAAAGAAACCCCAATAATCACATGACCCCCTATGAGCAAGCACTTGGCGACAGTGGGAAGTAAAAACTCCCTTTTAACAGGAAGAAACCTCCAGCAGAAAAAGGCTCAAGGTGGGGCAGTCATCTGTCGCAACCGGTTGACGGTGAGGGGAAAGAGAAGAGAGCAGAGAGAGACAGGACTTTAACAACAATAGTGATAAACAAAAATAAAAGTCTGAAAATTAATAGAAAAGCAGCCAATGTTGAACGAAAGCCTTGGAAAGACACTCAGAAAGCCTCAAGATCTATTCCTCAAGACCACTTTAAAAATGACAAGAAAATCTGGCTCCTTGGAAACAAAATATAAAGCAGTGAGGGGTGGCTCAAGACTTTTGCACAGCACTGTATTACCAGTTAAGACAGTAATTATGTTAAACTGATGGTCCATCAATCATTAGCTGTCTTAATACAGTACTCGTATACTCGTAATAGTGTGCTCACTGACAGATGTTACTGTAGCTGAGACAACATATGAGACAACAGCAGTGTCGGGACTGGATCTGCTGTGTCGTATGTGTTGCTGTTATTTTCTAGAGTGGGATATAGTAAATAACTGCTACATAAAGTCATGTTAAAAAAGAAAGTTTTCACAGGACTCTGTGCAGTCTTGTGAAAAACTGCATACACCCTCACTGCTTCCATAGGAATTAACATGGTTAGTAGCAGCCAGGTGCTCAAATGCACTTAATTAATTGATCATCAGGAAGCCACAATCTTCCCAGGAGTGGACGTCCCAGCAAATTCACCTCAAGGTCAGACTGTGCACTTCTCAGAGAAACTGCAAAAACACAAGAGCTACATCTGAGACTTTACAGGCCTCAGTTAACATGTTAAATGTTAAAGTTAATGACAGCACAATTTGCAAAAGACTGAACAAGTATGGCTTGTTTGGAAGGGTTTCCAGGAAAAAGCCTCTTTTCTTCCTAAAAAGAACATGACAGCACAGCTTAGGTTTGCTGTCAAGGTGTTGCAATGGCCCAGTCAAAGTCCAGACCTCAACCCGACTGTAAATGCTGTGGCGGGACGTTGAGAGCTGCGCATAAACTAATGCCTGCAAACCTCAATGAACTGAAGCAACTTTGTAAAGAAGAGTGAGCCAAAATTCTTCCACAATGATATGAGAAATTGATAAAGTCATACAGAAAATCATTACTTCAAGTTATTGCTGCTAAAGCTATTGAATCATGGGGTGTACTTATTTTTTCACAGGACTGCACAGAGTCCTTTCTCACATGACTGTATATGAGTTAGTATCTCTTGGACTTATAGAGATAGATCAGTGTAAACTTGATTTTTATACTCAAAGCCAATACATCCATAGAAAAAGCTGCAGCCAAAGAGAACTCCACATTTTAAACAATCAATATTTATAAAGTTATAGTAGAGCAACTGTTGTTTTTGCAGTTACAGCATACAAAAAGTCGAGAAAAGCTCACGGGCTTCAGACTGTCCAAATATGGATTTTCATTTGTTTCATGTGTCTTGGCACATAACAGACTGTGCAAAATTTCAATTAAGAACACCAAAATTATAGTTGTGAGATGGTAACAGCTGCAAGCTCACTTAATCTCCCCACAAACAAACGGCTCATTACTTTGAAAAGTCTGCATTCAACTTAAGTACATGAAGAGATTTTACACGCAGCTGTACACACACACAGCAGCAACAAACAGTGTGTGTGTGTGTGTGTACAATCCATATTTTCAAGCTGAACAATGTATTGCTCCCCATGAGCTCCTGCAGTGTCCTAATGTGTGCCATCCTACAGGTTTATGTATCGTACATGCTGCATTGCACATAGCGTGTGCTATTGCTTTGTGTGTGTGTATGAGATTTCCATTTAGATCATTTTATGAGCTTCCATACCTTTTGTTATAATGTACATTGATGTCCCAATTATTTGGGAAATCAAGCAACATGGGCAAATTCTATTGGAAAAAACATAATATCATTTATGGAAAGTGTAGTTGAAGTTGCTCACAGGGAAAACATCATAACAGTAGAGAACGGTATATTATTTAGTGTTTTTACTGAAATGGAAGTATCAGTCAACTTAAGTATTTCTAACATATAGTGAGTGTGTTTGTTTAAAAGCACATTTATTCCAGTAAACACCATCTATAGAATATTATGAAGTGTTTTTCTTTAAGGGTCTCTTTAAAATATTTATCATTTGAGTCAGAACACAAGCACCCACACTACTTACATCTTTAAGCATCAGTGACTTGAATGGTTGTTTACAGAATAGTGAAAAAAAAAAAATCATATGCTTTGGTATAAAAGCAATAGCTACAGTAGATCCTGTGTTAAGAACCTTTTGGATCTAACTGATGGATATTTAAAGGCAGAGCAGCCCTGTCTGTCTGAGCTGTGTTGTTGGAGAGCTCTACACATTGGCCCTGAAGAGATGAGGAGGTCCAGACTTATAGCTACTAGCAATGTTTCCATTTTAAGATCAGTGTTTTCTTTTATTCTTTCTTTTTCCCCATGTGATACATCAATCAAACACTCATTGATTCATTCATTGGGTGGACTGGATGAAATGTAGCACTTGGTGGACATGATCTTGCTCTGTAAGCTTTCCTGACAGCTATTCTGTAAAATTTGGAAGCTCCTAGAAAATGAGTAGAAAATGCAAGAAAGTGGGTCTGATCCAAAGAGAACGTTAACACACAAAATTACTCCCGTCACATTTTCAGCATAATAGATTGATGATACACATGACTGTATAGGGCGATGTGAGGGAGGGAATTTTCCATGGTTTGCTCTGCATTTGCATGACGATAGAGCCCATCAGATCATCATCATGTTTGTTGATTGAGTTTACCAACAACAAAGCATATAGAGGGTTTTTTTTACCTCCCCTAAATTGCAACATGATTAAGAGAAACCAGTGTCTTATAACATCTTTGTTCTCCAAATACCTCATTTGTCATCTCTGCAAGTGCTGCTACAAATACATGCGAGGCATCATGCCCAAGACTTCTACAGAAGAAACACAGAAATATGCTGCAGCACAAAACTGGCTGTACATCTCTGACAAATGTGCAAAAGGCATCATTCCAACAAGTTTCTCCTAAATCACTGTCATTTCACCAAAAACATTGTGCAATGCCTATAATTAGTGCAGAAGCTGTAAGTGGTGAGTGGGTAGCCTGTGTGTTAGAGAGCATATGTCACAGTGCGTTAGCGTCCAGGCTAAAACGTGTTACTTACGCCTGTCATGGCCGTCCTGACTGCCTGTCAGACCAGCCGTGAGGTGACAGTGATGCGTCTTGTCTGTCCGGCTCAGTGGCCCAGAAGACCTGTAACCTGTCAACAAACACACAAGTGCATGTGCGCACACACGCACCCACACACAGTCATATTGATAACATATATGAGTTTATATACACATATAAAAGCACTGCAAGCTTGTAAAATTCTGAAGTGTGTCAGTGAAGCTGCCAATACAGTAGTATTATAAGGTAGACGACTCACCTGGATATCAAGCTTCGCTCATTTTTCATCCAGTTGCTCCTAATTTTTGTTCCAAAAATTCATGATGGGCAAACATAAAAGTGTTTTATGTTTGCCTGCTTTAACTCAGTGGTCCGCAGCTTACAAAGAATATGGGACATTGAGCTAAAGCGGCTCTTTGGCATTTCTGCTTCCAGCACCCCTAGTTGTTTTCTAATACGGTAGCTCACAAAGGCATTACAAAGTTAATGTCATGTGAATCTATTGTTTTAATTTAATGAAAGCACCACCCTTTGTCGGGCATGACATGAAATATGGGATAATGTGCAGATGTGTGTAATGACGATGAAAATACAATGCAAGCAATTTTAGGGTTTACACTCTAATAATCTCTAATCACACAATTTAATGGTTTGTTCACTAACAAGCAGCATTCCTGTTCTATTTCTATATGAACTTTAACTTGCTTGTCACCTTACAGTACAGTGCTAAGCAGCCATGTTAAAACTATTCAAAAATCACCACATTTTGCTTTTATTTACATTTGATGCAGTGCCCCAACTTTTTTGGAATGGGTTTGTAGCTTCATTGCATCTATCTGCAACAACTTTTCCAGATACGAGTCACTGAGGTCTCATCTTATCACCCTCTTTCTTCTCCATCTTTCCTCTGTCCTTGTGGATGACCGTGGTCAAAACCTCTGCCTTTCACCCTGCAGCACATGAGACTAACTTCATTCAGTGCATCTCTCTCACAACTTCTTCCTTTTTTACCTCCTCCTCTCCTTTATCTAGTGGCCCTTGTCTAAGTGTGTATTTTGTGTATCTCTCCTTGAGGCCCTGAGTGTTAGTGCCAGATGACCTGAAGCCACCCAAGACCAGTGGTCCATAGGCTAAAACGATAAGGCAGGGGACTCCTTTGCTTGCTGTACCCCCTTGTTTTTTTTTATTTTCTCTTCTTTCCCTTTCCTTCTCTTCCTTTCCCATCACCTACCTTGACTTGCTTTTGCCTGTTATATATTCAAAAGCAAAAATTGTATTAGTTATTACCGGCATCAAGATTGAATGAGTCACAAACAAATAAATACGGTGTGATTTAACTTTTAAGAAAATCAGCATAGTCATTAAAATGTGCAGATCCAGATTTTTTTTTTTTTTACCTCAAATAAAGACAGCAGAATTCTTCAAATTCAGATGGAGGTTGCTTTCCTTTTTGCACGAATGTATTAATGATCAAGCATTATATTCATATTATAAATAAGCTAAAGTAACTTTGTATTTGGGATATTTCTTCATATTGGGCACTCATTATCCTTTTAAAAATGGTGATTGTAAATCACAAGTCTTTCCTCAGGCCTTGATAGCTGATCTTTCAGAAGAAGCAGTCGACAGATTCACATGTCTCTGGTAATACCCATGCGAGTCCATGGGAAATCTGTTTATCAAATCCTATGATATCTTTCTAATGGAACAGTTTGCAAATGATTTTGGGAGAAATGGCCCATGTCCCAATTGACTTGGACTGCAGCTTTTCAGCCCTGTGTTGGCTTCCAGAAACCCCAGAGAGTTTTGATTAACCACATCTGGTCCCACTCTTTATCAGGATTCATCACTGCAAACTCTTTGGTAATTAGAAAGACCGTCCTTCATGTCAAATCAAAAACATGAGCGATGGCTATTTGTAATCTTATGAGTGCATGTGTTTGTGTGTGTGTTGGTAGGCTGCAATAGAAAAATCTGATTAATGATGCTCATCTCGGCCTCCTTTGGCTGTCCAAATGTAAACAGAGGACTCAACTGTTTGTGTGCAGTGTAATTAGTCAGCGGTGACAGGTCTTTTCTCTCTTTCTTTCTCCCTCTGTGTCTCTCTGCTCGTCTTGTCAACAGGACAGAAACGCACCATGCTGTCAACAAGCCTGATAGCCAGCACTG
>VUQS01002629.1:0-10199 GCA_015108495.1 Heterochromis multidens | reverse complement strand
AAAAAAAAAAAGAAATTTAAAAAAAAAAAAAAAAAAAAAACAAAAACAAAAAAAAATAAAAAAAAAAAAAAAAAAAAAACCTACAAATTGTGATTTTACACCCCTGATTTTATTGTACAGCAATAAATGTGTAAAACCTGCACTGATAACTGTTCTGACCCATAACCCTTTGCCAACAGATTATGTGATTACTGGCTTTTGAGTATTGATCCCCCAAGTCTTGCCTCAAAAGAAAACTGACGAATCAAAAGCTATTTAAATTTCATCCATTTTGTTAAAGTTACTTCTCATCAATGATAATTTAGACCTCAGAGGGTTTAACTGTGAAGCAGCAGTAACAGGTGGCTGAAAACTTCAATGACTAGCTGAGAATCTTGGTGAGTAAATCTAAAATCATCATTGGTACACTCTTAAGCGAGGCTATTAACCTGCACCAGCTCACTTAAAGCTGTTCAGTGGCTGACAGAAAGCTGTGGTCGTCCACAACCAGTGACTGTGCAAAACTCTAGGCGTACGAAGGCGGTGCTGGAAAAGAGCATGTACTCCATGCTCAATCAACTTGCGCTCTAAATAAATAAAAATGCCTGTGTTGCCAAGATGTAACTTGGAGAACATTAACATGATTCTTTGGCTTCAGCGTCACAGGGACTGGCTCAGTTCCATCAATATTTTGACTCGATAGTTCCAAGATCCTTCACTTTGTGCCACCCACCTTCTTCTCACAGCATGATGGAGCTCAAACAAATCAAAGAGGTGGCTTTTATTGGTGTTTGATATTCAAATCGATGGCACTGGCGAGGAGAAAAATATATTCCATGTCAGTGGGAGAGGAGGGAGAATTTCGAACACTGAAGAATAAAAAGGCCATTTAAAAGAATATGCAGTAAGCAGAAACCCATTTCTACTTTAATTCTAAGAGTTTTATTTTTTTTTGTAAATGCCACTATGTTCAACAATAAATCAGGAAAACGAGGGGGGGTAAGGACTCTGTTTGAAACTTCACCCCCTTCAAAGATATCATTAACAGTTCAGTTTTATTAATGATTCTCATGTTGCCCATTTAATTTGAATTAAAAAAAACAGACATTAAAAACCATCAACTTTCAGTTTCATATATTTGCAGGTGGATGGAATAAACCACGAGCACAAACACAACTTATGTTTATATCAACACTTCAGATAAAGATGGCAATCTGGCATTTTTAGTAGCATATAATGTAAAACGTTGATACAATAACCATTAAAATAACCTTAGTTTAAGAATAAATTACAAATTTAATAGTAAATAAGAATTTAAAGGAGTACTAAACCATTTACAGTCTCTTGGTATCAATGTTTCCTGATTAACTGTATATGGATCTGATATTTGAAAAGAGTGGGTGGAAATAACCTACACCGCTTTTTCATTGACTGTTTCACAGTGTCATTAGGACAAGGTAACAGGGTGTGAACAAGCAATAAATCAATTTGTATTGTTTTAATTGTTACACAAGGGCCTTGGTATCATACTTCAGTATTGGGAAAGTCTCCTATAACGCCTACAAGTTGTTATTGACTTGCTACGAGACTGTTCTTTCCTGATGTACACATTAAAGGATCTTGTCCTGGAGAATTTTCATGGCTTCATAGGCTTTCTTGAATGTGTGGCTTGACCACTGTTAGTGCCATGAATCAGAAAAAAAAAATTAAAAAAAAAAATCACAGAGCACATGTTGAATGTCATCAATACAAGTGCTGCTTCTGAGTCAACATATTGTACACATTCATGCAGATGAATGCATCAGTCAATAGCATCATAATAGTCTTCTCTGTAGGAGGTTTATATCGCTGCCAGTGTGTGGCACAACCCCCATATAATCAGCCTCAACAGCTGCTGAAATAGATATCCCAACGAGAGGCTGCCAACTCTCTGAAGGAGATTTAACTTTCAATAAAAGCTTCTATGAGGTGTGCGTAGTCTGGGAGTACAGATGAATGTGCTCCACCCTGTCAACATTCCCCTTTCAAGAGAAGCAGGCAGCTTGAAGCTAAAAAAGGTGGCCCTAGATATGTCATGAAACAATTTATTCCTGAGTGAGAACACACAATAGTCTTTATATTCTCACGCAGAGTGCATTTCAAAGAAATCTATCCATCTTTTCCTGGACTGAGCCAGAGGCCAGAATCAATACCTCAACCCCTCAATGCTGGAGCCAATTTCTCCTAAAGATTTTCAAGTCAGACTTAAAAGGCCTTTTGTTAGTGCACCTGTAACAAAAGTAAACTTTCGGCATTAAAAGCTGTGTGTGTGTATGCTGAAGTTTGGTACTGTACTAAAGTGCTATGTGCACATTGCTGTGATTGCCAGCAAATGAGTGTGGGAGGGACTGTGAGGGTGAGAATGCAATACTGAAAAAGTAGATCTGTGGTAAAGTATTAAATTAAAAAAAAAAAAAGATCTTTTTGAATACAGCTCCATGGTGGGGTTGTACACTGCACAGTTCTGTTATGCTACATATGTTTGTTTGTAAGATTATATTGTGCAGCTTAAACTTTTGTATGTATGTAGTTTGTTTTTCTGATTGATTTGTCTTTACTACTTAGAATACATAGGGGGAAAAAACAGAATCAGGTCTACTTAGCATCAAATTCTGGGAGGCCAATACGATAGTGACAGATTATCCCGGTCTTAGACTTTGTGAATAAGTTTACCTTTAACAACTATTATGCATCTCTTCTTTATTTAATTTGTATAAAAACTAAAACTGACCAGTGGTGGTTTTGTGTGTGTTTAAATGTCAGATTATTGCCTGGTAAGCTTAGAGCCTCCTGGTCCTAAAGTTGCCAGGCAAACAGCAAAGACTGAAAGAATTTCCTCAGTAAGAAAACATAGAACTATTTCTTTAAGATTATTTTTGTGGATTTTACCTTTGTTTGATAGGGTACACTGTAGAAAGGGATTAGCAAGTTTTTAGCAGGACTGTATATTGACTGTACATCTACTCAGTAATCTTGACTTGCATATGCCATGTTGCAAAGCAAGCACATGGCCAATTGTGCCATTATGATCTAATTCATCAAACACAATATCCTCCCGGAGAGGATATTGAGCCTTTTTCCAGCAACACCACCACTCCAGTCCCAGCGGCAGATATCATTGCTGCAAGACCTTCTTAGCCCCTCTGCCAATTCTGCAATTACGAGCCTTCCAACCTGTTCTGTCATGCTAGGAAATCACAGGTCTGCCCTTCGCCCCAATCTGCCTGAATGTCTGCACTTGTTTTAACAAACATCTTGTCTGCTGGCATCCCCGCAGACTGAAACCAGAAGGCAATCTTGGGTAATTTAAAACCAATGTCGACTATCTTCCTCCACCACGGCCAGTTTAGAGCTTCAGAATCCTGCTGCTAAGCCCCTTAGAGACTGATAGGCCTTTTCACTCTGGCCCTATTTCACTTATCTATTGGCAGCTCCTGCCAAGTTCTATCTCTGCACTGAATTGCATGTATATATACTATCTGTTTGGGGACTTTGAACTGTGGGAAGGGATTTAGACAATCAATGTCAATATCATTATCAATCACGTCTTGCTGTTTGCCACATTGATTTGGGGAGAAATAAAGAAGTTGGAGTGTAGATTTTCCACTGATAATCTGCCTGAAGAAGCCAATGTGCTTCTCAGCAATGTTTTGCAAAACAAAACTGACAAACCACATCTACTGTGAAGGAGCAAAACTTTTATTTCCTCCTGATTAAGACAAGATATGAATATTTTACTTTGAAAATACCATTCACAAATTCATTATTTAAAAATAAATCTTTGGCACTATGTTTAGTTCAAAAAGCTCTCATTATGAATACTTCTTTGCCTTTCCAGGGCATTTTTTTTGTCCTGTCAACCAAATATCAACTTGATGAATGTGCTTTACATCAGGGGTACAACATAGTTCCTGATCAAATCCACCCTTGTGCACAGATAGATGTACATTGAAGATGACAGGCAGCCTTCTCCTTAGATATGCTAAATTTTGACAGATGATTTTCAAGCTGTATGCCAGCACAGGGCTTGACGTTCCCTTCCACTGCGCCTGTCAAGAACTTCCAGTAAATGACTTCAAATCCATCTCCATTCTGTATAACCTGCCAGGCACCAATTAAGATGAATATGGAATCTAACTCAGAGATATGGGAGATCCTTATTGTCATTTTCCCCTAAGTAATAAAAATGAGGATTTGAGGTCTGTCTGCATGGAAGTACCCTGTGGTGATAACACCAAACATTATGCATTTTTTTTGTTAATTTGAATTCTGAACCACAGATACCAAAACTTTTGAGGAAGACTAACGTTAACACAAAAAGCTAAGAGATCAGGTGTCTGCTTAAAAAGCAGAAATGCCCACAAATATTTAGTATCAGATTCAATCAATTCTGGAAGAGGACAAGTACCTGCTGTGCATGGTATTTATTTTACACAGAGTGTGGCTTCATTCTGACTCTGACAACAAGTTAACAATGGCTTCTCTTCCAATTGTTCCCAGCATCCTCATTTTTGCTTCCAAAACAGAGAGAACTACCGTCTGTCTCAGTGCCTCTGCCCTCCAGAGAGAGAGTGAGAAATAGGCTGTTTCCTATCCTGCTTAATGCCTGTTGATGCACTGAATGAGAGGGGGAAATGGCTTGTTTGGCTTCCCATTTTCTGATGTTCAACATGCTCCCTGAAATGATACGGTGACTGAGCATAAAAGGCGCTTTATTAAAAAAAAAAAAAAATCTCTGTTTATTTGTTGCACTACTTCAAACCACAGAGAGGAGAAGTGGCATCGTGGGTGACAAGAAGCTGTGAAAGATGCTAAGACTTTATTTCTCAGATATCATAAATAAAAAGAAAAAAAACAAAGAAAAAAAGAAACATGCTGCTCTTTCTGAATGCTTTGCCATTGTTGATGTGTATCCGCTGCTGCAGAATCAACTTGCGAAGAAGGTTTAAAGTGGAATTAACCCTCTGCATTGATTCGCCACACTGTTTTGGCTCAGTACTGTAAGACTGGAAATTAAAACTTCCTCCAGCTTGGTTTCACATTTGATCCAGGTGTGATGGACCACTGGTCTGAGCTTCAATCAATGAGGATCGTATAAGAGGTAAATTCTCCTTGATTTACAGCAAAAAAGGGGCCCTTCAGAAGAGAAAAGGAATAAGATCCCAGTCTGTGTTCAGTGTTAAAAAGCCCCTGGCTCATACCAATAAAAAACACTGCTATCCCACAGTGGATGACCCTTTAGACTGAACCTCTTCAATCCCCCAAAAACCTGCTAAGTCAACAAACCTTTGAATTCTGCCTGAACAGTGCAACAAAGAGGATGAAATGCTAATGTCAGTATCAGTAGCTTTCCCCTGTTCTCACCGAGTTTCCCTGAGTCTAATTTGTCAAACATGCAAGTAACAATGCCAGAAATTAGCCCAAAGGGAAATTTCCTCCAGAGGAGAGAATGATTATGTTTGATCATGGAATAAACAAGAACATTAACATGCTTTGTTAGTTTTCCAGAACTGGAACAAATGCTTGTTTTTATGTTTAGAGGAGGGAATAATTCAAGGTTGAATGTCAAAGAATTAGGAAATCGCTAAAGCTAATTAGAAAATGTAGACGAATAGAAGAAAGGTTGAGTCAATCCCTCTTGAGAAGGAGGGAAAATCTAGGCCACGAGGCAATGCTTGTGCATTCAGGCAGACTTATCAGCTTGATGAAATATCATTGCTTTGCTTTGTGTCATGACATATCGTCAATCACATCATACGCAGTGTGTTTAATCCCTCGCCACACAGCCACATCAAGCTCAGAACCCCTGATCAGCATGTACGCAGGCGGTGCACAGGTGGAAAGTTGATGCCTGCCCAGGTGAAAGGTTACCGTGAGGATCTGAGCTCTGCCTTGACAGGTGTGGCTGAAGAGATTTAAATCCCACAGGGAGCTTTTTCAAAGTGCCATCTTAGGGTTTTCACTCAGAGACTTCAAACACATTCAGACCCTTTGTCTCTCTACTGAAGCCCCATAAATCAGGCACCTGAAAGGAAAGACTCATGGTCCAGCTTAATCCTCCTGGGTCAAGGGGGGAGCCAATATCAGGCCAGCTTTCAAAGCATGCACCTTGTTCTTGTTGTGCTTGGCAACAGGAGAGCTTACATTCTGGTTAGTGTGGATCTCAAAACAAGTGGGAGGAATCATGTCTTACTCTGTTTAACTACAGTCCGAGTTCTTGCAGACATGACATTTAAAACAATGCAGATAATTGGATGAATAAAGATCACCAACAGCAGTTACCATGACATTTCTCTCCTATATGAAGCACCTAACAATATATCATCCACCTGAATTTATCTTGACAACCTAAAGTCATTTCTGTAAATGACAGTACAACCTGTTTCCACTTTGTAAAAATGCTGCCCATGATCACAATTATATTGGCAGTAAGACTGTTTCAAATAAGGCATGCACCAAGTCAAAGATAATCACATAAGCCAAAAGTTGAAGCCAAATGCAGTGATGCCTTGTTAAAACGTGTTGCATTTCATTCCTGCTAGGTGACATAATCTTATCATTTTTCACTTCAAATTCAACTCAGGTTAACTGCCAAAATATTACCAAATTTGTTAGTAAATGTAGTTTTCTGTACAGAACTTGTTCAAATCATATTTGTGTAAGATCGCATGAGGCTGGAAATATACCATGACCAATCCACTTAAAGAAATAGTCATTTTATAAATAGAATGGTGGAAAAATGCCTGAGTGTAGGAGGAAAATATCAATACCACATATATCTCTTGCATATAAAGCTGGACCAAGAAGACAGTTAGTTTAGCTTAACATGAAAATTGGGAACAGACAGAACACCCTATTATGGATGCAATGTATTGATTAGTAAACTTTAGAAGTGGCGAGTGCATTTGTTTTTCTTTGGACACGCCAAGAAAACTGCCCTTTGGGATTTGCATCATTTTCATTCTGTTGATCTTCTCATTTAAGTATTGACAATAAAGTAAATACACATATTTCCAAAAATGTGAAACTATTACATTAATGACAAATTTGCAAGATAAATAAGTAGGTACCAGTGGTACCACTGGTACCTACTTCTTATAGACAGAAAGATAGAAAATCTTTTATGTACTTGCCAGATTTTTTTTTTTTTTTGGGGGGGGTGTCAACAATGGCCATTGTTGGTTTTCCCACCCCACCGGATATATAGTTCTTTGCACCCGTTCAAGTTATACTGAAGTTATTTTAAGGAAATAAAACTCCAAACAACAACCACAAATGGTCATAAATAATGGTAAAATGCATCAATTTTTGTCAAGCTTACATCAAAGTAACACCTAAAAGCCTATATACTGCACATTGCATCTTTAAAAAAAGCTTAAAACACATTAAAAAAAATGGCTGTGTTCTATATGATTTCTTGCAGCGAAACTACTTTTGATAAGATAATAAAGTCTCTCTGCAGTGAGCAACAAAATAAAGTAACAATTTAGACTTTTCAGCTGGTTTGTTATCAGTTCAGACAGTCAAGTGGTATGAATAAGTCAAGGAAACAAAGGAATTCCCCAAGTCTCATTAATATTATTAATTTTTAAATCCAATTATTGTATGACTGCTCATGACCTATTTTCTGATTTAAGTGTCCTATCAAAACCTCACACATCACAGAGTGTAGAGCAGCCTTTAATGTTTTAGATGAATCTCAAGCTCCTGCAGAGTGTTCCTTTGGGAGAGTTTGGTGTTCCAATCTTGACCGCCATCTGTCTTGTACCATTCAGGAGAATATTACAATTTAGCGACTATACCATGAACGATTGCAGGTATTAGTCTGGAGCACAGAAACTTCTCAGACACAGCACCTCTCTGATCTTGTTGCTTTGCAGTTTTCTTCATTAACAGTGTGATAAATGTCCCTATAAAGTCATAGTGTAAGCACAATCCAGGTGGACAGAAGAGGATATTTATGACAGAGGATGACCAATGTCAAAAGATGGTAGGCCAAGTGAATGTGCAGGTTCCAAAAAATTATATAAATAGTAAACAAAGCATTATTTATCAAACTGAATTTAAAAGGGGGAAAAAAAAGGAAAATACTTTTTGGAGAATGTAAAGCCAGCACCCACAGTTAAGGCATTTATTCAACAAAACCACTTCAAACAAAGGCCCACAGAACCATGCCAATCATTAACCATGTCCACTTACAGCTGCCGTCACAACCAATAGAATTAATTTGATTTAAACAAAAAAAAAACATATTTAGAAAGGGTCAAATTAGTCCAAATCACAATAGGAATACTGAACTAAGTACAAATGTGTTAAGATTTCTTTTTTAAAGTGTCAAGTGTCTTAACTGCGTGATTCTTTTGATTGCCATAATCACTAAAAGTGCTTCCTGAGGAGCACTTAACAGGCCAGAATTGAAAGAAAAAGTCTAAAGAGAACATACTGTACATACTCTAAAAATAGTTTGATGATGTGTATTTAAGAGCTCATTTACTGAGCAATTTGGTAATAAGCAGCCTAACCTCTAAAGGAAACAGTCAATCAACAAAGACTAGCACATGTAATGTGCGCTTCTTTTTTTGACCAGTGCTGCTGCATCTGATTGTGTTTATTTAAAGCTTTCTCAGATTATATATATATAAAAAATTTAAAAAAGACATTTTAACATGCCTGTAAAAAGAATTTTTCTGACTTCACATACATGGGTGAGCTATTCACAAAATGGTGAGGTTTTATTTTGG
Organism: Heterochromis multidens; assembly: GCA_015108495.1. NCBI lineage: Eukaryota > Metazoa > Chordata > Actinopteri > Cichliformes > Cichlidae > Heterochromis > Heterochromis multidens. The sequence continues at coordinate 1,440 of VUQS01002629.1, read as the reverse complement.
GATTCTGTTTTCTGTTTTTTATTTATTTATTTTTTTGCACCCAGCACAGCACTTTGAAAGTTAAATTTTTTTCAAGTGCTATTGAGACAAGTTAAAAAAAAATCAACAGAATACGGTAACTATTAGAGGGATAAAGTTACCAAGCAACAGCCAGCATATACTGACAAAAAAGGGTTTCATTTCATTTGATGTATATAGCTATTTTAATCAAAAATATACAGAGATATGAACTATTTTGACCATTTAAAAAACAAACATAAGAACGACCTTTTTTATATTAGCAGATCAGAACTAGATTGTACATGCACATGATTAAAAAGGATCTCTAGTGCAGAAGATACTCCATGAATGATCGACATTCATTACAGGGTTCAGTGTCAGCTTGAAGTCTGACCCATATGCTATAAAACTTTAAAAACTTCTAACACTGCCATGGTAACTGATGTTTAAATCAGTATTAGAATGCTGCATTGTTTTTTTTGCTTTAAAATTATACATGCATTGACACACACAAAAAAAAATCCAGACAGAACAGTAAGTAAGAAACTGTAATCCTATTTATTATGCATCAACATTAATTATAACTTGGGATGTACTGATGGTGAAATTCTGGCCCGATAACAGTTTTTAAAATAACAATTTATACATCATTCCAGCACTAATGCCAGTTATTTAAGAAGTTGTTTATACAGTATCTTTTGTTATTTATTCCTTCTTTTGTGTCTGGAAACAATGAAATATTCAATATGAATGGATAGCTTGACTTCAGCCCATAATCAACCTATGTTTGAAAGAGCACAATTCAGTTTTATAAAACTAGGCTTCAGATATTTGGACCAAAAACTGACGAGATACAACAGATAAGCCTCCACTGCTGCCATCAGTTAATATGATGTTTTTTACTGATGGGTCAACAAGTTAACAAAGCAAGTACTGTCTAGTACCAATGATTGGCAGATAAACTGGTCCAGAATCAAACGATTTCCAGCATTCTCAGCCTTACCTACAGTGCCTTGTGAAAGTATTCATCCCCCTTGGCATTCATCAGGTTTTTTTGCCTCACAACCTGGAATCAACATGTTTTGCAGTGACATTTCATGTGATGGATCTGCACAAACTAGGCTACGTTGGTGAAGTGAAATGAGAAAAAAATATAGAAAAATGAATTTTTAATAAATTAAAATCTGAAGATTGGCATGTGCATAAGTATTCAGCCCCTTTGCCATGAAGCCCCTAAAAAGTCCTGTGTGTCAAAACACACATAAATAGTGAAATGAAGTCCACCTGTGTGCAATCAAAGTGTCACATGACCTGTCAGTATAAACAGACCTTTGCTGAAAGGCCCCAGAGTTTGCAACACCACTAAGCAAGAGGCATCACACCATGAAGACCAAGGAGCTCTCCAAACAAGTCAGGGACAAAGTTGTTGAGAAGTACAAG
>VUQS01002627.1:35138-55232 GCA_015108495.1 Heterochromis multidens | reverse complement strand
TGGAAGGGTGGCTGTCAAGAAGCCATTCTTAAGGAAGGGAAATAGGGAGAAAAGGCTGAGGTATGCCACATTACTCAAGAACTGGACTGAAAATCAGTGGCAACAGATCTAACGGAGTGATGAATCCAAATTTGACATTTTTGGTTCAAATAATTGTCAACATGTATGGAGGAGATCAGGAGAGAGGTACAACAGTGAGCATCTACAGCCATCTGAAAAACACAAGGGAACGTCTGTCATGGTTTGGGGCTGCATTTCAGCCAGTGGTGTTGGAATTATGAACACAGAAAAGTACAGCCAGATTTTGATGTACTTTGCAGTTACATCTGGAAAGCTTCTGATTGGCAACAGCTTCATTTTTCAGCATGACAATGATCCCAAACACACTGCCAATGCAGTAAAAACATACCTGGATAGAAAAACACACAATAGAACACTATCAGTCATGGACCTGGCCTCCACAGAGCCCAGACCTCAACATTATTGAAGCAGTGTGGGATCATCTTGACAGAGAACAGAACAAAAGGCAGCCAACATCCAAAGAAGAGCTTTGAATGTCCTTCAAGAAGCCTGGAGAACTATTCCTGAAGACTACTTAAAGAAATGACAAGAAAGCTGCCTAAGAGAGTTCAGGCTGTGTTGAAGAATAACGGTGATCATATCAAATATTTACTTTGAAGCTTGTTAGAATTGTACAGACTCTGATTTTGCTTTATATACTGTTATTTCAATCAAAATCGTTGCACCTATTTCCCTTTTTTCTAGTAAAACATAAAGAAATGACAGGTAGCTCAAGACTTTTGCACAGTATTGTATATGAAGGTACAGAGGATTATGCAAACTCATCTTTATTTCTAGTAAACAATTTTTTATTAGGGAGCAAATTACAATAGAACATCACAATAAAAAAAATTAAACACCAATATAAATATAGAGTAGACCTAAAACATAAGGCAGTGGTTTCTTAAGTGGTTTCTTTATGTGTTTTATACTGACAGTTTACTGACAGGGGAAAAAACAGGCGAATTTCACACCCAAAAGTGGGCAGTACAACTGATATTATACTAATTCTAATATCTTTTTACAAAGTTATATCACAGTAAGCTGTTGCACTGGTGCATCATTTAAGCATCAATGTATTTTTATAAGTTACTTCTAACAATTTTTGTTTTGAATGTCTAAGGTTTGCTGCTTTCTGTGGAGGTGGGTAAATAGGTTTTAGTGGCACCAAGAGAACAGAAATTTAAAAAAAAAAAAATAAGACTTATGAGAATATGTTGACAGCATATTCTGGGCAAATAAAAGCGTAACTATCTGTAAATCCAAACATCTAGCATGAATATTACACGCTCATTAAGACATGTTAGTATGAGCAGCTTCATTTTTATGGTTTAAAACACAGAGAACTACAGAGTCTGTAACACTTATAGGAGCTCTCTGGCTTAAACTGCTGACTGCTTACAATTTAACTGGCTCAGGTTTGGCAGCTGGTTGTTCCAATAAAGGAAAAGTTCACCCAAACTCTTATTATTACTCATTCACCCTCATGTTATATTGTTTTCTGTGCTCATGTCTGTACACAATCGCCCATTATCTATCTGACTGTTTCTTAATGAGAGCTCTCTAAGTTAGATCACAACTGAAGTGCCTTTCGTGGAGTTACACTAAAGGTACTACAGTGTTTTTTATGCTTCACAAGGTGACCTGTGTAATGTTATGGTGATGTATTGGTTATTTTAGGGGGGAAATAAATGATTGATTTGCCACCAAACCAGCTGTACTAATGCCAACATCAGCTCCTCACTGACAGTATTAAATTGATATTAAAGTAGTTATCTCCATTATTCTGCCATGAGTGCTGATAATTCAATGAAATTCCTAAAACTGCACCAAATTAAGAATATAAATGGGATTTAATGGCTTCCTCAAATGTTCCCTGAAAGCAGTTTATATAGTTGGAGATGTGGTAGTTGATTAGCTGGTTAGTGATAGTTTAGTAAGTCATAACTCAAAACAATGGAAAATCAATGAATGCAACTATAACTGAAAAATATGCCTCTGGTTCTATTGCTCCAATGTTAGAAAGAGCAACTTCAAGCTTATGCTACACAAGGCTGTACTCCTGTTTACATGCACAGTGGATGCTCACATGAATGTGTTTCCACATAGTGACAGACCCAGAGAGATTGATCACCCAGCTCTGTAGCTTTAGGGAGCCGTTTTCAGCTCAGTGTTTTGTTTTACAGACTTGGACTTTATGTGTTTACACCACAGGCAGCATAAAAGATGGACGTAGCTTCCAGGTCAGAAAAGTGAAGCCAATGTGGAAGTGCCACTAGTGGCCACTAGTGGGTCAGTACCAGTGGACACTAAAAGACTTCAGGTCTATGAGAAAACAGACGTCTGTCACTTTCCTGATTAGTTTGTGAGCTCATTCACTTGTTTTGGGTAAAACTGAATAAAATGTGGTCCGTTTTGTAAATTCCAAGTGTCAGAAGGAGGATTATCCAGGGTATGCTCATTAGCTAATGACTTGTGACTGATAAGTTGTTAGCCAATGAGCATGCGGTTTCACAGTCTGACCCACCCCTCGCCTCTCACATCATATTTCAAAACACCAAGATGGCAGCAGTGAAGATGCTCATTTCAGGGCTTCATAACGGGACTTTACTAACCAGTGGCTGATGTCATGGTAGTTCTATACAGTCTATGTCTGATGTTGCTCCATATCTCTGCTGAATGTGTAAATAGGCATCTGTTTGCTTATAGATTTGCCATATCAACTTAAAACGTGACAATATGATAGTGGTGGTGTTGTTTTTTTTTTCATCTTTCCACTGGCGGCCAGACACTAATATCATAAGTTTAAACCAACATCTAAATTATTAGAGCATAAATAACTTTTTTCTTCATATCCATAAACTGTATATAAAAGATTTACATATTTTCCAGGTCTAAACATTAATTTGGTGCAGAAGTGCCTTAAGCTCGCTTTCTTTCTAATCACCAGCAGGGGGCGACTCCTCTGGTTGCAAAAAGACGTCGGTTTGTATAGAAGTCAATGGGAAACGGTCCTCAGCTCCCTTGTTCTGTGACCTCAGTAAACACTTTTTACTGCTACTTTTAAACCTTATTAAATACACCATTGTTAATTTTGTTAATTATTATCCACATTAATGTCTAGAAGGACAATAAAGCAAGGAATGCTTTACTATGTGATTGACAAGTCATTAAGCAGTGAGTGTCCGGTTTCAAAAAGCTAACATTTTGAAGCTTCACAAACCAATGGATGATTTTATGGTGGCTATGTCCATCTTTTGTATACAGTCTAAGCTCTTATCTCAAAAAAAAAAAAAAATTGTGTCTTTTTGTGTTTCAATCACTCCAAATCAACCGGACTTACTAAGCACAGTCAAGATTCCTCCCATTTGTTCAGAGTTGTTGTTGGATTTTTTTATTAGCAAACAGCTTTCCGCACAATATGAGGTCACTGTTTGTTTCTAATTAAAAGTGATTAGCACTAAGATCAAAGGAGAATGCTCTCATTATTTCTCATGTAAGTCTTTTAAAAGTTGTAGGCGTTGCTGCTTACAACGCTTTTTCCTCGACTTAGCAAGTGTAGCACTGTTAATACTGATTAATAGCAGGTGATGTTCATGTCTTTTTATTCTATCCAGCTTCATAATAAAAGCAGCAATAATGCTGCAGGGTTTTGTTATAAATACTTCCACAGTTTAACAGGAACACAGTTCACTAGTTATGTAAAAATACACTTGTTATTAAAGAAAAAAAACTGTGATGTTCTGTGCCATCCGTAGCCTACTTGAAGAGGATGACTGTGTGAACTGGTTCTGTTAGACACAACCCACAGACAGCATCACAGTAAATAAAATTCCCCTCCTCATACACCTCCCCTCTCTCTCCTTCAGTGAATGGCAGCTTTGTTTAAGCTGTCAGGATCAATTATATCTTGCTCCCATAAACAAACATCATGGTGGAGAAGTGGAAACAAGCAGCCCCTCCAGCGGCCCCGCAGAGGATGTGCCATTCCAGTCTTTTCCAAATCCCAAATGCTGGGTGTTTTCAACATGTGACCAACAAGTTACTTTGACTTGGCTTTCTGTTTGGGCACATTTGCAGCTGCAAGTGCAGGTTTTGGTGCAGGGGCTGGAGAGGGCCTCACTGAATCATACAGACTGGAGAACCTGTAACAAAACAGGGGTGTCACAATGCAGGAAACAACAGCACAAAAAAAGTTAAGATTTTGTTATGACAGAGTACAGAAAAAAATATCATATAAATGGGTTGGTCACTTACAGATTTTTGATTTTCTTTACAAAAGCTCTGACTGCTCTAACCATCCTTCTTATCCGGACCTGTCACCATAATAACACAGACGTCAGTGTAAACCAGCAATTTCTGCGTCTTAACTTCTGTTCCTCTGGAATCATATGTGATTTTACTAAAATACATTCATGTTTTATATTCTTTGTTAACTTCTGAATCACCTTTAATCAGCTTGATAAATCATTTTTATTGTGAACTGAATTGTAAAATAAAATGAAACTCACCTGCTGCTTTTTGTACAGCAGAGGAAGGGAGAAAATAGCGATCACAGCTGGACAGACAAATTATTTATGTAAATGACTGGACTGGTGCTTATATAGCACTTTTCTATTCTAGCTGAGCACTCAAAATGCTTTCTACTGCCAGCCACATTCACTCATTCACACACACAGTTTTGCTTTCATTCTATGCCTTTAAGCACTTTGTCTAACATACACACACATACGCACACTCCAATGGATGCATTGGGGGCAACTCAGGGTTTAGTATGTTGCCCAAGGATGCTTTGACATGCAGAATGGAGGAGCCAGGGATCAAACCACCAACCTTCCAATCGGTAGATGACCCGCTCTACCTCCTGAGCCCTATGTCACTTACTGGAAGCATTGCACAAACATATTCTAATTAGTTCTAATGAATACATTCTCCAGTTCAAATACATGGTGCAAACTATGATTTTAAAAGTAGATTGAAGTTTGTGGCCACTCTCATGTAAAAGTTAATTTCTATAAATCTTGACCATGGTGACCATCATGTGCAGAGTGCTTTTGTCTGCCTAAACCTAATCAAACTTTAACTACTGAGATGATAGATCACAAACACTCATGAGTCCTACAAAGAGGAAGATATATTGAAGGTGCTGGGAGTTTAATATCATATGTAAGTGTAAGGAAACACATTTGCAGGAAATTAGAGACATGTGTAAGTGCAAGGCATAAACATGCGCCGAGTGCAACTCACCAGTTATCACCAGGGTCAGTCCGTTAGTTTCAACGCCAACATAGCTCAGCAGATACAGAAGCGCAACAAACTGAGAGAAAGAGCACAGAAAAAGAGTATTAACCCTTTAATAGTCTAGTTTATTAACTGTAATTTGATTTGTGAATGATACTGTATTAATACATGTCTTCCTGAAACTTAAAGGTGTTGATTATAGTGTTGATCCTATGAAAAATCAACACTGCACTGTGGCTCTGTTCAATTTTTAGCTGCTTTTAACTATTTTATTTGATGTGCTGATACAGTCATCAATAATCAAGATAGGCCGAATCAAAACAGTGCAGATGCTCCACACACAAGCATGTACATGGTAGGCGGTGGTGTGCAGCTGCCACCAGGTGGCACCAAAATCAAAGAGTTTTTAATCCAACCCAACACAGGCTGGCTTTATGACATATCTGACATTACTTTACCATCACACTTGTACCTTAATAGAGTCAATTATGCTTTCAATGAAAAGAAGCCGTTTGATCTCTGTGACAGCAAATGTGATCAGTAACACCATTTCCTCTACCAGCATCACTGTCTCCTTATTTGTCAGAGAGCTGTCATAATCCAGACATGACCTGAGGACAGAGTAACACATCGGGACTTTTAAAAACACAAGAAGTATATCTAACACTTCTAGATGCTTACGAGATATCAAATATCAAGCCACAAAATTTGCTTCAACTGCAACATGCTTACAGAAAGCAGTGGAGCAGCATTTTAAGTTGGAAAGAAAAACCTGTGCATGAACGCTGATGGACTTACTGAAAGGGGTGAACCCCAGGGTTCCAGCGCAGCAGCTCCAGCAGTTTATAATAAAGACGGAGGGGGAAGGTGATGCACATGACACCCAGACAGACATGGGAGACCACAGTGAGGGCACTAAGCTGGAACAAACTGGCCAGACCGATTACCAGCCCTGTAAACACTACACCAGTCCTCCACATGTTGCGCCAGTACACCAGATCCACAACTGCAAAACAAGGTAAACACAGGACATCATCTTAAATGAGTGATGCACAGAGAAAAGGGGCTATGTCTGAGTGAATATGTAACTGAAATGTGAAGTTGATATTCAAAAAGGCTTTGATAAGGCACTTAAATCAGGTTACAGGCAACTGCTTCATATACTTCATGACTTCATGAAGGGTTTAAGCTGTCAGCATCTGACAGTGGCAGCATGACAGAAAGGTGTGGAGAAGTCAATAAAACTACAGTGGAGATAAAATTGTCAGTAAAGATTTTAAAGAGAGAAAGGTACTGGAAGGCACAGGAAAAGTACTTATCCAGCTTTACTTTAATTTATTTGGATTTTAAAATAAATAAATAAATAAATAAACAGTTTAAAACAGAGAACATGCCACTTTTGCCATTATAGCCAATGTAAGGACGCCACAAATCAGAACACAAATTTGTCACAGCTGGAGGAGCTATTCAAAATTATTTCGAGGATTTCCATTTTTTTAACTTAATTTTAATAAATAGATACTATGAGTTACTATGATATATGCCCCCTTTTCTTTTTAATAAATCTCTCGTGGATATTTGAACTCTTAACTGTTTGAGCCATAAACAGAGACTGAGACTTTTTCACACAGTCTCATAAAAGTTGTCTAAAATTCTTTGAGCCACCACGACCACCAGCAACAGTTCAGTCTCAGTATATGAGTACATGAAAAATAGACACTTTGTGATTTCAAAGTGTGGATAAGAAAGGGGAAAAGAGGAGAAATACCAAGAAGAAATCTTACAGAAAATCAAGGAAATCCTCATATCTTTTCATTTCTCTTTTCATGCCATGACAATTTATTGAAGGACAAAGATGTCTCTGAATAAATGCTTTTATGAATGTGATCTGCAAATGTATGAATGTATCATAAATCCTTAGATTAGATACTAGAGATCTTCAACCACCACAATATTAGATATGAGCATCCTAACTGCAGTGCTAATCTAAAGATAACCATGTGTATTATTGTAGGGTTTTTACCTTACAATATAAAGCGCCTTGAGGCGACTTTTGTTGTGATTTGGCGCTATATAAATAAAATTGAATTGAATTGAATTGAATTGAAAATTGAATTAAAACAAACACGTCAACACAACTCAACAGACAATTTACAAGCAGCAGAGCATAGCTGGTTTTCATAGTCAGGTTTCCCAAGAAATATATAAGTGAATGCATTCTTATTTAATGCAAAATTCAGAGAGGAAGCTGGTGAAGCAAAAGCGGAAACATTAACACTGTTACACCAGTGAAGTCATTTTAAACCGGGGCACAACTATAACCTCTGATTCTAATCCTAATAACAGAAGTGACATGTTATCTAAGGTAAAACAGCCCTGACAAGACAACACTTCTTCTCTTGTGGCACAGTTTGAACCTTTACAAATAAAACAAACAACATTCAATCAGCAGTAGGGTCTCATTTAGCTGAGTCCCATTCAGCCCATCTGTCTACCAAATGAAAGACATGCTGGACTCAGTGTTTAACTTGCCATCCTGTCTGCATTCACACCTGCACAGCAGAGGGGAGTAAATAAATTAGCTCTTTCTTTTCCACCCGACAGCTGGACTCTGACCCCGTCTGCTCGCCTTCACTTTACTTAAAGCTGTCATTATTGATTTCCTTACGTTTGGTGGCCATTTCAGCGGTAGTCCTGCTTGCTCCCCTCTCTTTCTTCTGCTTCCACTGTTGGCTTGCACTCCAGGCTTTTTTTGGCCACCCCAGCTCTGTCAGCAATATAAGGCCCGGCTGGCCTAATTTTATCCTGTATTGGATTCACACACACACTCAAATTGGGAACCTGAGACATCAGCATGTAGATGCCCCCCAGCTTTTAGAGACTAATGCTTCCTCAACCAGTTGGTGGCTGACTTGCACACAGAGGCCTTTCCATGCAGCCATGACAGTGAGGAACACCTTTTTTTTAAATAAATGTAAAGTTATCATCAATCCAGACTGATAAGAAAACAACTAATGTTAGCAGGCAGCTGATGCCAGCAGCTGTGTACTACAGTACTGACATCAACTGAATGCATACAATAACTGAAGTACTTCAATTCACTTATCACATTTTACAGGCAAGTAAGAAAGATGAGTTTCTCTATAGATTTCATTATCTGCTCTTCATTTCATATCAGCTCGTCAGAAATGTCCCTGATGACACCTTTAGTGTGTCAGACCAAAATGTGGAGCCAAACACGCATCGCCATCTGTATATTTAACACTTTCTCTCACACCTTTAAAGCTCTAAAGATAACATAAGAGCAACCTCTAAGAGGAAATTTAAAAAAGGCTGTAAAACTCTGGCAGCCATGGTGTGTTGACTGTACCGTATTTAGTATGAGTTAAGGCTGTCATAATATACCAGTATAGATCATAACTTTGTTATTTAAAAATTTATATATTGCTAAGTTATTAATACATAACATATGAAGATAAATAAATATGTACTTTTTTTTTTTTGCTTTTCTACAGTTATGGCTACAGATTCTCCGTCCATGTCAGTCCAGTCATATTTTGAGTGTAATTCATTTGCCAAAAAAGAGCCAAAACACATAATAAAGTTAAAGGTGAATTTGACCAGCCAGGCGGCACAGTGGTGCAGTGGTTAGCACTGTGACCTCACAGCAAAAGGATTCTTGGGGTGAACCTGCCAGCTGGCTGGGTCCCTTCTGTGTGAGTTAGCATGTTATCCCTGTGCTTGCATGGCTCTCTGCAGGTACTCCAGCTTCCTTCAGCAGTCCAAAGACATTAGGTTAGGTAAATTGATGATTCTAAATTCTGTAAGGTAAATACCATACAGTATTAGAAATAAAACCCTAACAATCAGGTGATACCTTCTGAGCAAGCAGTAGGTGAGAGTGGGAAGGGAAAACTCCCCTTTAACAGGAAGAAACCTCAGGCAGAACCAGGCTCGGGAAGGGCAGCCATCTGCCGCAACCAGTTGGGGATGAGGGGGAAAGAAGAGAAAAAAGTATAAAAGAAAAGTATAGAATGATGTTGAAAAGGGTAGATAAAAACTGATGATTAAACATCTAACTGAAACTGTTAATATAAATAATAGTCTTCTTATTCTGACTCTTCTCGGCAGGCGTGGACAAAAACAAACTCGGATGTTTGTTTTTATTGTGTGTACCACTTTGACAAGCAGTTTTTACACCATCATGAGTTATTATGTGTTAAAAAAAAACATTTTTCTTCCTTTCTTGTTTGATTGCAGCTTCATGAGTGGGAGAATATCTGTACCTAAATCTGAGTATGTAGAGAATTACACAGAGAGGCGATGTCATCCTTGCTCACTCCACAGATGTAAGCTGTTGTTTGGGGAACAGGGCCAAACAAACCAGCTGTAAGTCCTGCTATGGTGATTAATCATGAAAAAAAAAAATCACAGCTTAAATGGTTAAGACATGCAGCAATCTTTGCCCTTCTATATGTACAGCATTAGCTGCAATTTTCATATTTTTGCCTCTATGATTATAAAACACAGGAATTTGCTGTGCAAATTTTTTATATTATGCAGTGCATGTATGATAAAAAAAAAAGATAAGTAAGATATCAGTTTAAAAGGATCAACCCTCAACCTCTGTGTGTCTTCTTCCCACCATCTCACACTTTGTGCTATGTGTCTGACAGTACTGTAATCCACAAGCCTATAATCCCATCCGATCAAAGGTTGAGATTAGCAAAGATGTGGGAGGGGCATAGCTGCAGATAGGAGGACGGTGAGAGAGGGTGAGCTCAAACATGACAGTAGCAAAGCAAGCCAGACAGGGATTGGTGCACACAAATAGCCAGCCAATCACAGCACAGGCAGGGAAAATAACAAGGCAAGGGAAGAGCTGGTGAAAGAGGGAAGAGCTATGAAAAAGCGAGGGAGAAGGTGAAATCCCAGTAGCACAGAGAAGAGGCCAAACAAGCAGGAGAAGAAGGATGAGTGGAGGTGAAAGCGCTGATCAGTGAGGTGTCCAGAGAGGAAGAGGAGAAGAAGGAGATGAGCAGGAAGAGGGGGGTAAGCAGCCAGCACACAGAACATCCATCAGCTCAGGCAGCCATGCTCTGAGCCCTGGAGCAGCAGGGCTACGCAGACACTGCACAGGCCCCACATCAGGCCTATAGCTCAGCCCTCCATCCCAGCCACAAACACTGGGGCAGGGACAAAAGAAGATTCCCTTCACAAAAACTGTGCATAAGAGCCATGAGGACAGCCAGGAAGGGCAGTGTGGAGATGCCTGCGTTTGTGCGCCAGCTGGTGAAAGAAACGGAAAAGAGGGTCAGCTCTTTCTTCAAGGGGGGCCGTGGAGGAGCAGCAGAGGGAGAGCAGCAAGGGGAGGGGGAGAAGGAGGAGGTCATCCCCAGCCCCTACCTAGACCGGCCAGTCCTGGACAAGCTAACAGAGGAGGGATGCGCCCGCTGGGGCCTCACCTATGCCCTAGGTAGTATGCAGGGCTGGAGGGCCAACATGGAGGACTTCCACAACTGTGTGCCACAGCTGGGTGGAGAGCTAGCCGACTGGAGCTTCTTTGCAGTGTTCGATGGTCATGCAGGCAGCACAGTGGCACAGTACTGCTCCCAACACCTTTTGGGTCACATTCTGGCTAATGGTGAGAGATCTGTAACTGAAAGAGTGTGTGTGTGTGTGTGTGTGTGTATTATGTTATAAGGATATTATCTTGCGAGATATTCTGAATTTTAAACAGGCTGATGATTTTCCCTTGGTATTAGTCATCAATATCATGACTGCTATGGCTGCTGGATTCAGAAAATACTCTTTGTGGTCACAGGTGGAATAGGACCAGAAGACGACCCAGAAAAAGTGAAAGGAGCCATCATAGAGGGCTTCCTCCAAACAGACAAGCACCTGCTCTCTGTCGCCCGTCGAGAGGGCTGGGAGAGGGGTGGCACCACTGTGGTGGCCACTCTCATTTCGCCATATTACATCTACTTTGCCAACTGTGGTGACTCAAGGGCCATGCTGTGCCGGTCTGGGCAGGTCTGCTTCTCCACTGAGGACCACAAACCTTACAGCCCTCTGGAGAAAGAGCGTATTGAGAGCGCAGGTGGCTCTGTGTCCCTCCAACGGATCAACGGCTCCTTGGCAGTGTCCCGCGCCTTGGGAGACTTCAGCTACAAGGGGGCAGAGAACCGGTCGCCGAGCCAGCAGATGGTTTCACCGGAGCCAGAGGTGTTTGTAGTGGAGCGCTCGCCAGCAGATGAGTTCCTGGTGCTCGCCTGTGATGGAGTGTGGGACACCATCAGCAACGAGGAGCTGTGCGCCTTCATCCACAACCGGCTGCGTGTCTGCACTGACCTGAGGGATGTGTGCGCTCAGGTCATTGACCTCTGTCTCTATAAGGTCTGCACCTGTTACTTCAGGCCCTTACTTATTGTTTTAGACAGAAATCATCCAGCCCCTGTTGCATTGTGTTGTTCTTGAGTAGTCTGAATAATGAATCCTTTTAGCTGATTAAAAACACTATGTCAGTTTCAAGCTGAGTTACATAATTTCTAATCAGCTTTGGATTTTCTGGCTTTTCATCAATTAAAGTAATCTTCTATAAGACTTACTGTGTTTTAAACAAAACATAATGGATTACATATTTATTTTGATATAATCTAATGGTCTTTGCTTCCTCTTTAAAATATAAAACTTTAAAAGTTGTCAATTGTGAGGTTGAAAGGGGTGTGGAGTCATACATGGAAATGTTTTGTTAGTACATAAATTTTAATCTTTGCAACTAAAAACTTCATCATGTGAGCAGTGTTTTGGGTTAAAACTGACTTTTAAACTAAAACAGTCAGGATGAAGCAAAAAGACAAAACAAGTAAATTAAGTGAACTTCCTTAACTATTCTATAGCACATGCACCACATTTAGAAAAAATGCCAGTCAATAAACACTTCCAAATACAAAAGCTTAAAATGTAAAAGTTTTTTCAAACAAGGATGTGAAATTGATGAAGCTGTTTTCTTCATGTATTTGTGTTTTCTCCATTTGCGTGTTTTTTCTTTGACTGTGGTGTATAGTAAGATCTCACAGTCACTTTATTATGGAGCTGAGGAGAGCTGCAGAGTGAGGTGGTAATTGAGGGCCAAGCAGAGACATATACAAGACGTATACCTTTTGTTATATGTCATGTCCTCATCTTCTTCTTTTTTTTAACTCTCTAGCAGCTCTGTGTGGTAAATTATGGCACACTGATTGGGGTTTCCTGATTCTTTTCACCAAGTTCTGCCACACTGGATTTTTCCACCACACTGGATGTCATTAAATATGTTTTAAAATGTCACATTTTTATTTGATCTTCATCAAAATTGGCACAGGTGATGTTTAGACCAAGCCTGACTATGGTTATCAGATGGATTACTGATTTTCAAAAGCCTTCACCCTCCACAGCCAATTAAAATTTGTTAAAGTTAAATCAAATTTAACAAAACAAAGACAGCGAGGCCATATTTCAGTAACTGTTTCTTATATTAACATCAGACATGATGTTTAGACCCTTCATCCTGAGGTTTATACAAAATAAAATGTATAATTTGACCACTGTGGGAAGCAACACTAAGCAAAAACACTGTTAACATAATGAGATCATGATGCCATGGCCCTCTCATGATGGTTGCAGCTCTAAGTTTATCACTCGTGCAATCCATTTACAACCTAAAAGTATTGATTACTGTTATTTGAAACATGTTTGTTCCCATTTGGAGAAAAAACAACCAATGAACAGGATCTTTGGCTGTAATGGAAAAAATGTAATGGTTAAAAAGCAACACTGACCTCAGCTTAAGCTTTGGTTCAGTGTCACTGAGACTGTGGCTGCTGTTCATGGTACAGCAGACTATCAGACAACCTTAAAATAGACTGCAGGGGTGTCAGAACAGGTTACATCGCATTATTCTGGGTTCCCATGAGGACTAATCACAGACACTCTCACTCTGAGGGTTCACAGAACCTTAAGGCATGTAATAAAATAAATTAGGTATTAGATTAAAATCACATTTCAGATTACAAACAGTAACAATTTCGGATAACCTTGAGCCACATGTGCACACTGTTTGGTCCTCATGTCATGCTTACATAACAGGGCTTCAGCTTGGATATGCACAATGACCTCAAAATGTCATGGCTTCTTCCACACTCCATTTCCATTTTACAACTCCCCTGAGTCTGTGTGACATCGGTGTCCAAATGCTGATGTGAAAAAATGATCTATTTGTAAAACAGTTTAAGTGGGATGTTTCATAGATTGACATTTGTAAGGTCAGCCATTATTACTCACCCCTGCTGATGCCGTTTCGCTCCACAGGGCAGCTTGGACAACATCAGCATCATCCTGCTGTGCTTCCCTGGAGCCCCCCAGCTGTCAACAGAAGCATTACATCAGGAGGCTGAGCTGGAAGATATGCTTGAGTCCAAGGTGGCAGGTGTGTGGGTAAAGATGATGTGCAAGGGACACTGTGGACAGTGACAACTGTCATATTAGCCATTTGAAGTTAGTTATGGTCATTGGATAATGTTTGAATTCTTCCGTTTTTCGTTTATTTGGGGTTTGCAAAAGAAGTTTGAAAGATTTGTCAACTTTTCTTGTTTATTCTTGTGGTTAGAAAACACCAAATCATCAGTGATTCTTTGCCATGAGTCTACTTACCATGAACACAGACAGTATCATTTATTTTGAGTCAGTCCCACATTTACTCTGGTGTGGTAAATACTCATTTAGAAACCTAAATATGTAATTGATCCACAGCTGAAACTAGTCCTAAAGAAGTGTACTCTTTACAAACTTCAGCTGTGTTTGCCTAAATCTAAAGTGCCCATTTGTTTTGGCAGACAGCCTTTTTCAAAATGAAATTAGTCTATGTGTCCCCCTCTTTTTGATACATATGATACACAGGCGTATCTTTTAAGCATCTGTATACTAGAAAGAAACTCTCTAAAAATGAAAGCATCTGTCTTTTTCATCAGAGATTTATGATGATCTGTGTGCCAGAGGGGAAGAGCCTGAGCTGCTGTCCGTCCTCACAGTCCTTGCATCCACTGTCATCCCTGGATTACCACCAGGTGGAGGCATACAGAGCAAGTAAGACACACAAAACAAGCGTCCATGTGCGTTTGTACATCTAAACCACGTTCTGCTCCTTGTCGTGGTAAATTACACCATGTCACTTCTGTGTGTTACAGGAGGAACTGCATTATTTCTGCTTACTATCAACAACGTGATGCACACACACACAAGCCTATGGTACCAAATGTGAGTGAGAACTACAATTAGGTCCATAAGTTTTTGGACAATAACACTTTTTTTGTATAATTTTGCCTCTGTGCACTACCGCAGTGAATTTTAAGTCAAACAGTCAAAGTGTGATTGAAATGCAGATTTTCAGCTTAATTCAAGAGGGTTTTACTAAAGAAATTGCATTAACTGGTCAGGAATGACAGACATTTTTATACAGAGTTCAGAGTTTAGAGTTTCAGAGGCTGATAAACTGATAAACAGTTTTAAGGCCAGGTGGGGACTGTTCCCTTTTTATTCCTTGACAACTTAAGCAGATAAAAGATCTGGAGTTAATTCCAAGTGTTGAACTTGTGTTTTATAGCTTTTCACTGGAAATCTCAGTATGAGGTCCAAATCTATCAGAGGGACAGCAACAACTTTAAGAGTGGCCAAATCAACAATCTAGTACATTCTTAAAAAGAAGAAAAGCATTGGTCAACTCATGAACACCAAAAGGCCTGAAAGATCACACAAGACAACTAAAGTGCATGATCACAGAATTATTTCTTTGGTCAAGAAAAACAACTTCATAAAATCTAACAAAGTCGAGAACACTCTCATGGAGGTAGGCGTATCATTCTCAAAGTCTACAATCAAGAGATGGCTTAATGAATGGAAATACAGAGGGTTTACAGAAAGGTGCAAACCACTGGTTAAGAACAAGAAGGCCAGATTAGAGTTTGCCAGAAAACATCTAAAGAGCCTGCACAGTTCTGGAAAAAAGACCTGAAGGTGGCTGCAGTAAAGGCCCAGCAGAGCATCTCAAGGCAGAAAACACAGCATTTAGTCTAGTGGTTCTAGACTTCAGAGCAAGTATTCTGAAGTGATCTCAAGTATTAAAAACAATCGTTATATGTAAAATTATGTTAATTTATCCAATTAATTCTGAGCCTCTGAAAATGGGAGACTGTGCATAGAAATGGTTTCAATTCCTGAACAGTTAATGCAAAATGTTTTGATAAACCCCTTGAATTAAAGCTGACAGGCTGCACTTCAATCACATCTTTACTGTTTAATTTAAAATCCACTGCTGTAGTGTACAGAGGCAAAACTACCAAAAAAAAAAAAAAAATTTAAGGACCTAAAGACATTATTTTCTAAACTACCAACAGTAAACTCACCACTTTTTGCTACTTTACCTGTCTGTCTGGGAGGTTCTTGAGAAGGCCAAATGGATTTTATCTCCATAGTTCCATGAAGGGACTGTAATAAATGTGAATATTAAAACTGTTTTTTTTTGTTTTTTTTTTCCATGTGTGCAGTTTCACAAAAAAGACAATGGTGTTTGTTAACATCATGCTAGCGAGCACCATCTTGTCCTAACAAAAACAATGCAAAAATAGATCTAATAAAGCCTGATACTTTATATTTATACAAGAAAGATATTTTGTAAAAATTACTCAGAGACACTGACCCAGCAACAAACCTCAACCTCAATGAACAAAGTACAGATGCGAATTGAAATGACACCATGTAAAACTGAATAACAACCAACTGTGAAACAGTCCATTTTCATTGGATGAAATAAGAAACATTGCTACATGCAGGGTTGCATTTAAAAAATGATGTTTTAAGAATATATATAATTAAAGAATGAACAGGATTGCCTTTCCTTTTCAGGAAACACTGTCACCATTAACCAAAACCTAGAATGCAGCTAACACATATCCATTTGTTTCAACAGAAAATGCTAGTAGTTCATGAGACAGCTCAATGGGATGCACAAAATCTTTTTCCCTCATTGCTGTAAGTGAAAGGCAAATAAACTCATTAAATATCTGACTCTACACACAAGAAAAACACATGTCACAGTCTAATGTAATGATCTAAGAACTTTTTAAAGCGTTTGGTTTACATTTTTAAAAAATGGAAAATAAGAACTACTTACTTGACGATTGTGCCAACAAACAGAAGTAAAAGTATCCCCCAGAAACTGGCCTAAAGTCTATGATTACTGGCTAAATTTACATGAATACATTCAGCATGTACATTCTAAACATTTAACATTTTGAAACACATTCTAAGATAAAGTTTACGTGAAATAGATTTTCCTCCATGAATTGATGTACTGTGCTGCCTTATTTGTCTTTTATATAGTTGGTAAAGCAAACAGCACCAGAGCGGGTCAGTTTCTGGATGAGTTATTTTATCTGCATACTGCATTGTTACATTACTTCAGTGAGTCATTTTCCTGTGTATAGAAACTACATTAAGTGTCACTATTGTTTTAAATATAAATAAATACATTTGTCTGATGACTTGGGACTCTTTTTTGTTTTAAATAATTCATTTTGAACACAATGAAGACAAAGTATAAACTGCGACTGCCACCTGAAAATGGGTGATTGTGACTCCTGTAAGATTTCTAAGGAAGCTTTAACCCTCACACTCATCATCTACTTACAAAAACCCTCCATATACATGAATCTATTACAAACGGGTTTTGTTGCATAGTAAAGGATTTCATCTAGTTACCTAAATCATTCTTTTTGCTCTGTTGGTGTGATCCTGTGACTACGTATCTGCAAAGCACTTATTGACATAAGGACGTCCTCTACAAGCCATGTTTGATTAGAAGATCTCTACTGAAAACCCTGGATCTCTTTCATGATGACTATGAATTTCAATGACCTCCAATTGAAAAATGTGTCTTTCTTGGTGCTGCTGAGCTCCGGCAGTGTGTTTGAGAAGCTCTGTTTGAATACAAATCATATTTTAAATGTGTTATATATGCAGCTAGTTATCTAAGAAGAGATATTTTTGTTTGTTTGTTCACTAATACTGACTACCACCTTACATACAACAGTGTCTTCTTAGGAGCCTGGGGGACATGTGCAGCGTCCTTAAATCAGCAGTCCTCTTTAAGTGGTCCTTCACTGCTTCTTTCATCTGATTGCGTTTCTATGAGTCAGTCACTTCAGGACATCAAACCCCTCTTCAAATGATGCTGAAGTCTTTAACACATATTTGTCCTTTAACTTTCTTTCTCCTCACCAAACAATATGAACAATTATTTGCTGTCTAAAAGTCTATGCCAGAAGTTTGCTTTTATCCCCACAGATTTCCACTGAAGTTGCTCGTGTTGAACTGATTCTAATAAGAAATAAAATATTCTATTCTCAGATTTTTTTCCATATAGACAAGTCTGATAAAATACTGATAAAAAAAAAATACTTCCTAAGGAAATGTAAGGCTTCAATACAGAGAACCCAAAGAACAATTAAGATGTTATTATGATGCTATCTATCCACACTGGTTTCCTGTAAGCGATTATTCATAATGCCCAAAGCTCCCACACCACCAGAGAATCCATTTTGATGGCTGTAGCTCTGCCGTGGGCCCTGGTGAGCTGTTTCACTCAGCTGTTTCTGCAGCAGTGCCAGAGACACTTTATTGGACACCATGAACTCATTGACAGAGATCATCTCTCCTGACAAACGACGCCCCATTTGTACTTCAGCC
Organism: Heterochromis multidens; assembly: GCA_015108495.1. NCBI lineage: Eukaryota > Metazoa > Chordata > Actinopteri > Cichliformes > Cichlidae > Heterochromis > Heterochromis multidens. The sequence goes on along the minus strand of VUQS01002627.1, from coordinate 37,151 downwards.
ACTGCGCCTGCATCTGTCTCACTGTCGCACACAGTCTCAACCGAGCCATCTGTGAAGCGGTGGTGGGATGAGATGGGCTGCACCGCGTTGCGTTTGATGCGTTTTGGCCTGAAGTGTGTCAGCTGACGCCTCTGGTTATGATTTTTGTTCTGGAGGCAGGGGCAGCAGAGCCACCAGCAGCCAGGTGTGGAGCAGGAACAGAGCTGATGCTGCCGCGTGCAGACCAGCTTGCCCAGGATCCAGTTGAGAGTCTGCTTGATGATGATAGAAATGACGTTGAAAAGTGAGTAGATACAACAAACTCCCATTAAGATGAAAAGGCAGTTTCCAAGCCGGTAGGCCTCCTGAGATTCATACTGCTGTCTTTGACTGCTCACCAGGTCCCCGAAGCCAATGGTGCTGAAGGCCACGAAGCAAAAGTACAGAGAGTCCACATAGCTCCAGTTCTCCATGGAGCTGTACAGAGTGGAGGCACTGCAAGCAATCACAACAGATGCTACTCCTAAGATCAACATCACGTAATAGACGGATGGCTTCCATCCTTCCAGACTGTCCTCCTCACCAGATGATTCCTCCCTGCTCGACACCACCCCAACTCCAGCACACCTCAGCCGACGCTCATGACACCAGCGCATGATGTAAGCTAACATTGTGATGATCCTCTCCAGGAAGAGGTTAAAAAAGAGGATGGTGGCAGCACAGCCAATGAGACCATAGAAGATTAAGAATATTTTTCCTGCTATGGTTGCTGGTGTGGTCATGCCAAAACCTAGAGAGAAAGCACAAAAATACAAGGTTAAATGTTCACGGCCATAAGTAACACTTAAACAGTGAAGAAGCATCTGGGAAAATAGTTTTTTATCTTTTTTTGTTTTTTTTAAAGTGGAGACTTACCAATAGTGGAGACCACTGTGCCCACGAAGTAGAAAGCTCCAGAAAAGTCCCAGCGTGGCCTTAATGTGTCCACCCTGATCCCAGCTCCGTTGGCCTCCTCATACTGCCTCAGCAGAGTGTGCAGGGCACCCAGGTTGACTCTGTATCTCCTGGTGAAGTTGTCCAGCTGCTGTTTCCACAGAAGGCGTGCACGGAGCTCAAATGGGTGTTCCAAGGCTGAGAAGATGGCAGCTCCGCACAATAAGTAGAGTAGGATCAGTCCGGCCAGCAGGCAGAAACGAGCATTGTCCTCTTTCATGGGCGCTCTGGGGCAGCAGCAGCAGCTACCTGCAGCCCTCCTCTTAGCCATGAGCACAGCAGCAGCAGCACAGAGACACCACTGCAACAACATGCACTGCCTCTGCCAGCGCTGCCAAGTCACAGACTCACTGTATGTGTTACATGCATCAACAGCCACACAAAATACATGTGCTAACAAAATTAAACTTCTGGTTTACACACACAGACATGCATTAGTCTCTAAAATATCACAGGACTGAAAGTGATCTCTCTGAAGAGGTTTTTGAGGACTGGTTTGATAATTTCGTTGAAAACATTTTACACCGGATGAGATGTCTGTAACAAAACAAACAAAAAAAAAAAAAAGCAGATTAGTAGAATTTTTCCTACAACATAAATATTGTATTAATATTTTATTTTGCATAACTATGTATGCATCATTTTCCCCGCTTACTGAAAAAAAGCACACTAAGCTTGGGTTGAATCATTTAACATCTGACATTGTCAGAAAACACTTATTTCAAGTAGCAGTTTATGAATAATCCACACGACGTGAAATACTCAAAGTTTAAAGTAAAAAAAAAAACACAGTACCTGGTCTCGTTGGCAGCAGCATTCACTTCCAAAGCACTGCTGATCTGCGTGTGCTCATTCCATGGATGTGCTGAACAATGACCAGCTAAAGGAAGCCTCTTGACTTTTTTAGTGTGTGCGTGTGTGTGTGTGTGTGTGTGTGTGTGTGTGTGTGTGTGTGTGTGTGTGTGTGTGTGAGAGGTGTGTGTGTGTGTGTGTGGGGGTGTGGGGGGGGGGTGTGGGGGGGAGGGGGGGGGGGGGGGCTTT
>VUQS01002627.1:1916-17689 GCA_015108495.1 Heterochromis multidens | reverse complement strand
TTGCCATACACATAAAAAAAGAAAAAAAAAAAAAAAAAAAAACATAGCCACTGAATGTCAAACTCAAAGCACAAACCTTAAGAATAAATAGCAAAACTCACAACAGCATAAAAAGTAGTCAGTGACAGAAGTCAGCCAATGAAAATGGTGAAACAAAATAGTAAATTTGTTGTGTTTTGTAGTGCCAATATTATGTTATGTTTGGACTTTAACAGGGAACCAGGGAGCTCTCAAAGTCTTGTTTCAAGGTTAGAAAAAAAGGTTAAAAGACATCAACACCACACCCCAAAACTGCCTCATAAACGGGAATAAAGGAAGCAAAATTAAATACGACAATATCATCTCTCATTACTGCATATCCTGTTTAAAATGGGGACACTTCAGAGAGTAACTCTACTATCGTGCACTCATTTAAAGTAATTATAAAGTACTGCAGTTCTCATGTTTCTGGATTATCACTTTAGGACTGCATGGCAACAATTATGAAGACATAGTGCTGCAGACTTACACTCAAAAAGGTTATTCTGTAGTGGTGTACCAGTCAGCACCACTCTTCTTTGTGTCTGGATGGTATTCATGGCTTTGGAGATATTACATCCATCATTACGCAGGGTGTGCCCCTCATCACAAACCACAAAGTCAGGACCTGAAAAGAAAAAAAAAACAGTAGTTTCCATGAGCAAAGGCATGACCCCTAAAATCTAAAGTCTTTTAATAGTAACATGCCATAATAAAGTCACTGGACCTGGATCCACCAGTGTGCGCTTGAACTCTTTCTTCCACTCTTCATTGTGGATTTTATAGCCTAATGACAGGATGCGGTACATCTCATATCCCATTATCATAACACCTCCGTCTCTCTGCCACCTCTGCAGAGCGTTGAGTCGTTCTGAGGGATGTTTTATTGTAGCCAGTTCTGTCACCTGTGACCACATAAGGACATGTTGCTGACACCATATTAAGCAAAACAAAGATTTCTGGTCTTTTATAATTTAACACATTTAAATTCCTTTGCCTACCTTGACTTTATCTTCTCCCATGTTGTCTTGCCATTTCTTGAACTCACTGACCCAGTTGAGGATAGTATTAAGAGGACACACGACCAAAGCTGTTCTGAATTTCAGTTCTGTTGACAGCAACACCGTGTGGAGGAATGCTACCACCTGTGAAATAAAGCAACTATGAATATGAGAGATTCAGAAGTACTGTCGCCTTCTCTGGGCTAAGTTCATTTAAAATGGACTGAGATTAGGTGAAAAACTTTCCTGTAGTATGACCGATCACAATCTGAATTTCTTTTTTGGAAATCAAGGACTTTTTTCAGGGACGTTCCTGCTTATTTCAGTAATATGACGCCAAACCGCACTCTACATGTATAACAACATCATGACTCTGGGGGGAAAAAAAAGAGTCAGGCTGTGGCCTGCCCACAGTCCAGGTCTGCCACCCACCAAAAACATTTAATTCATTATGAAATAAAAAGTATGGCAGAGGAGGCCCTGAAGTGCTGAGCAAATCAAAAACAGGACAATATTTGTCTTTAAAACTACAGCAGATGGTCTCCACAGTTGGCTTACAGAGTGTCGTTAAAAGAAAAGGTGATGCAGCACAAACATCCCCGTCTCAATGTGTAGCTGGCATAAAATTAGAATATATTTTTAATAAATAAATAAAAAAATCAATTGAATAAAAATGTTCAATTTCAGCATTTGATATGTTCAATTAAATACAGGACTGACATTATTTACAAATAACTGTATTCTGGTATTAGTGACATTTTTCACAGCATCACAACTTTCCAGGAAGACTGGGCTATATAGTAAAAACGTCAACACGGGCAGAAATCTTTGTAATCTTTGTAAATCTAGTAAAATCTAGGGTGGATACGTGTGTCTTCACCTGCAGAGTCTTTCCTAGGCCCATGCAGTGTGCCAGTATACAGCCTGATCCAGGAGAAGAGTTGGCCTTCTTCACAGACTCACAACAACTATCCCAAATAAACTGGACACCTGTTGGGGAATAACATTGTAATTAGCATTTTTGGGAGTTCTTATTAAGTTTTGAAAAGCTATACACAGCTAGGTCATATTACACACAATCTTTTGGAAAGAAGGATTGAAACTGTTCTCAAGCTGTCAAACTTAATGTCTGAATGATTAAAAATGTATTATTAATGTAAGCTGACTAACTATCAACATGCCTGTAATGTGAATAATGGTAAAGCAACATCCTTCAAATTATGAGTGAAAACAGGACACAAACTAACCGTCCACCTGGTGAGGCTTCAGCCTTGTCACCAGGTTCCTGTGCACCTGAACAAGAGGCTTCTTGGTCTCCTCATCCTGATCCAGGACCAGCTTGGTTGTTATGGGACACGCCACTTGAGACAGCTCATCCTCTATAACAATGATCTGGAAAACAAACAAATACTTCCTGAAATGTTCCACTGCCACTAACAAAACTTTGGATGTCCTGTGCTTACTGTCATTTATAGTACAAGGCATCTTATCAGCAATTCCTACTGTAAACACTGATTATTATTGTCATGGTGACGTTTAGTGGCCTGTTTGCAGTACCTCTCTCCTGTCCTCCATCTGTTGATCTCTATTTGCCAAACGTTTGCATCTCTCCTCCTCCTCTCTCAGGGCTTCCTGGGTCTCAGCACGAAGGTTTGCATCTTCAATGATTTTGCGAATCTTTTTGCGTCGTTTTGGGGTGCCTTTACTTTCACTGGTCTCCTCATGTGCATCCTCTTGATCACTCTGCTTAAAGAAAAATCCAACAGACAATATGTAAATTTTTTGAGAGGCAAGGGTTGTGGTATCAGACATGAGCAGGGCCAGATAAGAAGAGCAAACATATAAAATCATAAACAAATGTAGGATAATTCAATACCTTTTCACTGCTGGAGTCAGATAACAAAATGCAAGGCACTTGTTTCTTCTTGTCGTAACTATCAAGATCATCCTTCCCCATTGTGTTCACTCTGGAGCTTAAAAAGAGGACAGTATCAGAAATTAAATTTGACTTATTTCTGTGCCGATCAGGGTATCCGGTAAATGTAAAACGTATTGATGGAATCTTTGGGTTCCTCTTTATATTATTTTAAGTTCTTTGCAGTGCAAATGTTTATTGGCATGGTGTAAATGAAACTGAACTGAATGTTATCAGTGGAGGCTGATATAAACGTACCTTTCAAGCCCATCTTCACCAGCCTCATCACCTGACTCACTCAGCTCCTCGCTCATCCCAGCATCTTCATCCAATTCATTACTGTCAGCCTCACTTTCACTATCAGCTTCACAGAAATGAAAATCAGACGAGGTTCGTATCCCCTGTTCAAACTGATCACTTTCTAATGCCACAGTTATGCTTACAGCTCTGATGTTCTTTTCTGGCTCCTCGTTTGTGCTCCTGTTTTCCTATTTCACTCTTTGGAACAGCCGTGTCACGTGATGTTTCCTCATCTAAGGTAAGTCTGTGGCGGAGAAGGTGGTGCCTGGAGATGGGGCCATCAGATGTGGTGTCAGATGATTCTGTGGTAAAGTCTGCCCCTGTATTAGAGAAATATTCTATCATTATTTATGCCCTTAAACCACCCAGTGACATTAAAAGGCTCTCGCCAATGGGATAGCTTTGCAATCGTAATTCTTATGTACACATAAATCTCAAATGTTGATTTAATAAAAGCTGGAAAATAACGTTTGTATTAATAAGGAATTGCACAAGATTAAAACTAAGCTTGTAATACTAAGAAGAAAAACTTACCATCTTCATCTGTTCCATTGTCCTCATTGCCTCGTTTGATCTCTTTGTCGCTCACTGAATCAGATTCATCCTCCCGTGTTTCTTCATCTGAAGAGATATCATCACCCGAGGAGTAGTTGGATTTAATTTGGGCCAATAGCAATTTCTTAGCGATTCTTTCAAAAGTAGAAGAGAAGGAAAAGGCACCTGAAGTTCATTTCATGATCAGTTTCATTATCTTCAGCTAGATATTGTTACACTTTAGGGCAACATTAAAATAAAACATGGTAACATTTAGGGTAACATTACACAAAAATGATCATTTAAGTGGTCAGGTGCCAATAGTCCTCAAGCTGGTGGAATTAAAAAGAAATCAGCTGTATTTAGTGAGTCCCTTCTAGTCAATCCGCATTATGTCTTAAGCTGATGAGCCAGTTTGAAGCTCTTGTAGTTGCTTCACAGACCAATTAAAGAGAACTGCCACAACACTGAAAGACATATTCAAAACATTAGTATAAAAAACAAAATAAAAATGAGACAGAGACAATTTTAAGAGTAAGAATTTATTACGACAAACAAGTATTCTTCACAGATAAAAACAAGGACATTCTCCTCTCGATAGTTTGTTCGCCCTTGGGAAATATGGAGTAACAGTTTCTTTTTTCTCTTTTTTTGCTTGCTTGAGTCTGACAGACATTTTCTTTTTTCATGTAAAAAGTAAAAATTAAGTTAATGTATTCCATTCATTAATTAATTGTGACAGCTCAGATTTGAAGACCTACAGTCTTTGGAGCCGACCCAAAGGCAACATAATCATTCTACCAGTTTTCTTAAAAAGGGGGACAAAATACATGTGGGACACAAAAACAGCAAATTACTGTACACAAATGTTTACTTGGGACAAAACATTAAGTTGTTTTTGTTTTTTTTATTCTTTTGAACCCCAGTGGAGCATTACATGAGTAAACTATGTTCAAACTGTAGTAAAATTCACGTTAAAAAAAAAAAAAAGTAAAACGTTTATTGTGTTAATACCATGTGGTGTTTTGCACAATAAAATGTACAATAAATAACCCTTTCAAACCCCTTCTACATGGACCCAACACTTTACATTAGACGTGTCTGGCTCGAGTTAGTCTACTGTATCCCTATTCAGCCATTTCTCACTCAGGCTTGACCCTGATTTCAAGTAGGTTATAATCCAGGTCAGTGGACATCAGATAACTGCTGTTTTCACCGACACTAAATCCAACGTCCGATGAGAACTTATTGTAAAAGATGTATTACAGCACAGAAATGCCAGACGACAGCAGCAGGAACAGATGAGAGCCTTGAATCTCATTTGATATGTTTCATCTTAGAAGTAAGACGCAACAGAAAGAGCAGAAATACTGAAATGAAGATGAACATACAGCCACATGCTATGTTTTAGCCCAGTAACTACAAACAATGTAAACTTTACATTTCTGCTGACCATTTTCCTCAAGATAAAGTTGCACTACCACTACACCTACACACAGACTTCACGTGCTGCTATTCATGTTGACAGGAGGCTACAATATCCCAGACTTAAGTGACTGTCGCCTAACAGCACTGCATTCACTGCTGTGCTGTCAGAAAATCCGCCCTGAAAAAAAAACATGAGAAACAAACAAGTCACATCATTAAAGGCATAGTGTAAACTTAGTCGCTTTTTTACATTCTAATAACTGTTTCACAGCCCACTCTCATTTCAGATATAGTGGAAAGGGACACCAATTGTAAGAACAGACCTGAAAGAAATGTTTTCATCTGCTTTACTTCAGAAAAAGCACCAGCTGGGTCACCTGTTAAGCAGGGTTTAAGTGGCCGCAAGTTTCAATCCTTACGTTTAATGGTCAGCAGTAATGTATAGTCTGTGTATAGAAAGTGGGGCAAAACATTAGAAAAAGCACGGGCGTGGCTCTAATAAACACTGCAGAGCACGTACACTGCTTTGGACAAGAGTTGGCCAAATTAACAAATTTAGATGCAAGGTGTTAAATTAGGGGGGAAAGCGATAAGAGTAATTTCTCATTGCACATGACAATAAATCTTCAATGTTTTGCAACTGCTTTTATTGCAACACCAATATTCTTGCACATATGCTGTGCTATTACTCTGGGCTCCGCCTCTAACAGCTGTAATCAAATTTCACTCACATCGGTTGTAAAGGGGTGGTGTCAGAAAGCCCAACAGACAGATATTAACAGAGGTAAAGCAATGGAAAATTAGTGTGAGATGTAAGAGAATCTCAGCCAGAAAACCAAAATAATACTGAAAGTATTTAACTTCTCCAAACTCAGGCCTCTAATCCCTAAAAGACTTAGTGTATATATGTAATAGCAGGTTTCCACAGCTCAAGAGCACTTTGACCAGATATATAGCTTTTACTTGAGACTCCTGACAATCTGTGATGCAAATAATACTTGCATGTCCACATGCTCTGACTTAAGTCAATGGAATGAGCACTCAAGGGATCCAGTGAGTGTCAACCTGCCAGAAAGCCTGCTCCAAAGTGCATTAGGTGCAACTGTGGGTGTCAGTGGCCCAGCAGGACTTCAACTTGTTGTTTCGAGAGATGAAGCGAGAAACTTGCTCAAAGACTCCAATTGTCACTTGCATGTTTACTAACTTTTAAAGAAGATTGACTACATACCAAGTTATAGAGGTTTTATGTGAAATTAAAATGTATTTTTCATTATCATGATGGCTGAGTGTAAATACCAGAGCCTTGATGGTGAATCAAAGCACCACTTAACTATCAAACATGTCAATGGAAAAAAAAAAGCACAAATCACATCTACTGCAGTTGGTGGTTAACTTTGCTGCTTACCACAATTTGCATAAAACCCAACAGCAAAGGGGGGAAAAAAATATCCTCAGTTGTTGACAGTGTATTGAGCTGAGGGCTGTGGGAGGCTTTGAGTGTTTTGAGAACTGCAAAGCTTAGAAAAGTTTGCAGTTTTTGTTTGTTGGACTGTGAGATGAGCCATTTAACAAATCCTGAGATTTACAGATGCTCACAAGACCATAAAGGTCATTTTATTGCTGCTCTTCTTTAAAAGCACAGCAATAAACTAAACACTTATATAATGAATCAACTCTGTGGTATCAAATAAAAACCCATTTGTGTGTGAAAATGCAGCCCCAAGTTATGATGCTCAGGTCCCGTGCCGTAGAAAAATTATAGAGAGGGACTGCACGCAAAAACCTTTGGAGCCTAAACTATTCAAAAGCTGAATAAAATACATCTAAACGCATGTACAGAGTCAGGTACATTGTATCAGATCAATTTATTCAAAAACCAATCCTTTACCATCTCATAATCAGGCCAAAATTCAACTGTCACACCACAACTGTGACCATTAAGGGTCACAGTTAAGATCAGTAATTCAAAAAGGTGAAGCATAAAATTTTTAAACATGTTTTGCAACTTTGCGATTTTGCCCCCCTGATTTCCATTATTAGCAACTTATAAAAACAGAAAACAATTACTTGATAAAAATGATTTTGTTTTAAAGTGATAATATGTGCAGATACTGTTGCTGGCAGATTTCAAACTTTATACTTCACCTGTAAAATAACAACACTCCATTTACTTAACAGTGCCGCTCAATGTCGCTTTTTTGTATTTTGTAAAAACACAGAATAAACAGTACATTGAAGCTCAACACTTTCTTAAATGTATACTCTCATTGAAACCACACCTGTACTCATGGTACTCTGGGTTAGCTGTAAGGCAAAACAAGTTTCATTGTTCAAATTTATACTTTGACCTCTTCAAGTGGGTCTCATTCAATATCAGCAAAGTGTCCCAAGGAGAGAAAGCAGGTATGGTATAAGAAATATATATGTACTAAATAAAACATAGACAAGCAGATTGTTGCTTAGTGATAACAAAGCTTGTGTCCCATTTCACCTCTAGAATGTGTATTTGATTGCTGGGGCTCTACTGCAGCTACGTTTTGGTCTTGTTTGAATTGGCTGTAACTGAGTCCTAATGACATGGGTGTTGCTAGATTCTGCACAGACGTCAGGATTTGAGGTTGCAGCCTTCCTTCCACACCTAATTTGTTTTACAAACTCTACATCCGGGCTTTTTGAACCGTACCTATTTTCTGGATCATCGTCATCTTCTGCTGCCCATGAGGGCCCAGACTGCTCCTCATCTCCTACAAGAACAAACATTTAGAGACATGAATTTAAAGGTTAAGTAAGCTGCGTCGTTTTAACAGAGAAATCACATACATTGCCAAAGAATATGTGTAATGTAAGCTGGACTATACCAACATGGAAAGAGAAAATACATAATGATTTGTCAGAGAACTTCTTTCTTGGCTATTTAACAATTATCAAATTTAGGCTAATAATGAATGGAAAAAAAGCAGGTAATCACTACTGATTTACAAGTAACCACTAACAACATACAGTACTGTTAAAAAGTCTCGAGCCATCATTCATTTCTTTATATTTTGCTAGGAAAATAAGAAATACATGCAGTGATTTATTGAAATATATGCAAACTTACATGGAAATACAGTATAAAAAGCAAAATCAGAGTTTGTACAATTCTAACCAGCTTGAAAGTCAATATCTGGTACGACCAACTTTAGACCACCTATAACACAGCCTGAACTCTCTTAGGCAGCTTTCTTGTCATTTCTTTAAGTAGTCTTCAGGAATAATTCTCCAGGCTTCTTGAAGGACATTCAAAGCTCTTCTTTGGATGTTGGCTGCCTTTTGTTCTGTTCTCTGTTAAGATGATTCCACACTCCTTCAATAATGTTGAGGTCCAGGCTCTGTGAAGGTCAATCCGTGACTGATAGTGTTCCATTGTGTGTTTTTCTATCTGGTATGCCTTTACTGCATTGACAGTGTGTTTGGGATCATTGCCATGCTGAAAAATGAAGCTGTTGCCAATGTGATGCTTTTCAGGTGGTATTGTATAGTGAATCCAAATCTGACAGTACTTTTCTGTGTTCATAATTCCATCAATTTTGACAAGATCCTCAACACCACTGGCTGAAATGCAGCTCTAAACCACGACAGAGCCTCCACCGTGTTTTACAGATGGCCTTTTCTTCCCGTTTCCCTTCCTTTTTGACAGCCACCCTTTCACTGCAACCATTTCTGATGAGGCTTCAGAGGACATATGCATCCTGTGTCAGGTCTTCGCTGGATTTTTTCCTGTTTCTTAAGGACATGACTTTCAGATACCGATCATCTGCTGTAGATATGTTTTTAAGCCTGCCACTTCTTCTTTTGTTCTCCAGGTTCCTCATTCATTTTTAATGACACATTGCACACCATGCTGAGATATGTAAAGTATTCGGCTAATAGCTTTTTGGGAATCACGTTGCTGGTACAAAAATACTATTTTATGTCTGTCAAACTGTGCTGTCTTTGGCATTTTTCACAGATTCAACTAAAGAAATGGCAACAAATGATGTGTTTTTGCAACAGGCTGCTAGTAACAAAGTGCCTAAAGACACAATTTCAAATTGTTTCTTTGCCAAGTTGTCTGTTTTGTGCAGACACAACACAGATTCGGCCTTTTTTATGCTTGAATGATTTATAGGTCAGTGTTACGCAGCTTAAACAAAAACACATTTCTTTGAAAATGGTCAGGTACAAGAACTGGACTAAAAATGAGTGAAAAGCAGCCAGAGAACTATCACTCAGGACCACTTTAAACAGTCTGGCTCCTTGGAAGCAAAATATAAAGAATTAAGGGGTGGCTCGAGACTTTTGCACAACAGCATATACTGTAGATCTAGATACATGTAAGACTCACCTGACGATTGGTGGAATGCAGCTGCTCCTAGTAAGGCCACATCTTCTGTGATTGGCTTCATTTTCTGATCACTTCCGTCGCTCCCAGAGTCGTCGTCACGTTCGTCTTCACTTGATGAGGACAATGACTCCATTGCTTCCTGATGAGATTTAGTCTTAGCCTCCCCAGCTTGTATCCTAGTCCGCTTTCTAGCCACACCTTCCTCTTCTCTTTTGACAAGGTGAGGCTTCCCTATTGACCTCAGCGTATTTAAGTGTTGTATTTTCTTTTGCGAGTCTTGATCATCGCTAGAGGAATCTGTCCCACTTTCCTGTCGAGCTTTGACTCTTCTGTTACTTGAGTCGGTCTCAGGGGTGCGGTCCAATATCTTGCGTTTTCGCCTCATCTTCTCTGGTGAGATTGGGGTGTTCTTATTAAGCCAAAAGAGACATTTCTTCGCCACTTTATTTGGTGATGCTTTACCACCGTCCTCATCACTCTGGGCTTCATCTGAGCTTTGTGTCATCGCTGCTCGCTCAAGCAGAGCAGCAGGGACTTCATCTGAATCAGAGTCGTCTCTTGTCCTGCTCAGACTTTGCTCTTCAGTGTTTTTAGCAGGCACTGTGTTGGGGGTCTCCTCAGTATCAGAGTCACTGTCACTGTCTCCTGCTGAGAGAGACGTTTTGTTTTTCACATCACTTGGTCGACGCAAAGGAGTTGTCTTCACCCGAGGAGATCGTCTATTGCCCTGTTCTTCTTCTAGGTACAGAGATGCACTGGAGTTGTCATTGCTCATCTTGCCACCACCTGTTTCTTCATCTTCTGATACACGTTTTTCCTTTGACTTCTTATCTTTCTTGTGGAGGCCTTCCTCGGTTTTGGGGGGCACAGAGGATGTCTCCTGCTCCATAGCTACAGGTGTAAGTTGTACTACTAATTTTTTTGTCATGTCAACCCCACTTTCAGAAGAATTCAGGCCAATCTTTTGTGCTCTCTGTCTGGCTTCATGTGAACCTGAATCCATCTCCTTCCCAGCACAGACTTGTAAACTCCCATCTGCAAAGCCCTTGGAGTCAGAATCATTATCTTCTAAATGTTCAGCTGCCAATTTCTGCAAGTCACTCAAGCATCTTTCATCAGAGATATCTAGCTCTATGTCTGCTTCTGTTACAAGTCCATCAAAATCATCGCTAAGGAGTTTTTCCCAACTGCTCGACACATCAAAGTTGCTGAATTCTTCCTTAAGGCTATCCTCCAGTGCTGCTAGAGATTTTCTCAAGCCTTTAACTACTTCCAAAAAGGAGTTCAGGTACCGAGTGCGAAGACCAGGTGATTGTTTGTTTTGTGTCACAGTATGAATGAAATTGACAAAAGTTTGGTTTAAGGTGTTTGTCGAGTCCACTAAATGTTTGGCCTTTTTGGTAATATCCTTGGAAACCTGCAGCATGCTGTAGTTGAACACCACATTGCCATCCATACCAGTGTGATCCCATTTATCCAAAGAAATATTCTGTGGCGAGTGTGGCAACATGTGGAAAAGCTCAGATTTCCCCGGATCAACTCGATTCCTCTTGCGCTGCTGTTGCCACAAACGTTCCATGTTCTCAAGGACACTGTCGCAAGCCATGACCAGGTCAAAAAGGGGTTCTGGGCTGCACACATAGCAGTACCATTTGCTCTCCAAGATGCCCGACAGTTCCTTCCTTCCCAAATTTCTTAGAATGCACTTCTTGCAAAAAGCATTGCTACAGAAATCGCAGCAGATCAAGTTGCCTCCTTCAGCACACCACCTGCATGAGGGAAAAAGAGATGATAAATAAAGCTGGTAAAAGTGAGTTCATGGAAATGTTATTTTTCAATTAAATAACTGAATGCTATAAATCCTGCCTGCACTGCTCGTCCATCCCGTCACAATCCTTGCTGATGTCATCACTTGAGTAATAGTTGTAGCAAGACTGGCAAAACAAAACGTTTAATTAGAAACAGCTCTGACAAACATATTATGAACATAAAAAGGTGAAAAATATAACTACGGTAATTGACATCTGTATACTTTTAAATCATTTTTCAGTTTTGCTGTTGTGTTCAATGAGGCAGCAAAACCAGGCAAGCACAACTGCTTAAACTTAATTTTAATATTGCAGAGTACAGAGAAATCAGTCTAGCTCAATATGGTGCATGAGAATATTTTTATTTGTGTTATATTGGTATTCATCAAAAGAAGCCACCCACCCACACGAAACAAACAGAACAAAGACACATTAACAGGCCAAATTATGAGCTGCGCCACAAATAAGGGCTTGGGTTCTTCCTTAAAAGCTAAAAACACTTGATGCCGCTGATGATCACTTTAGTCATGATCAACAATTAATAAAAGATCCAAATAATATAAATTTAGTATTTAACAGCATAGAATTATGCATTCTTCCCCAAGCTTTGGACTTACTGAGTGTACTGTCCTAATAATGCTCCAAACGTGGAATTTTTTTTTCTGACATATCAATAAACAGACTTACCTTGCAAATAAGGACTTTCAGAACTGGATGTCGATACAAGGAATCTCTCCGGAAGTGGTTAACTTGTCGGCCACACGCAGTGCAACTCACAATTCCAATGTGTTCAACTCCTGGGAAACAACAACTCCATTATTAGCAATTACGTGGTTATAAAGAATGGGTTGCTGGACTGCTTGCCTTGTTGCATCTTTACTTACATCCACCAAATTTTTCTGGCAATATGTACAAGAGCAAGACCCCTTACCAGGATATAAAAACTTGTCAGAGGCAGTGCAGATTAAAAGCGAGGCACTGCACTCTCCAAGGTAGAGTGTCAGAGGGCTCTTTTGTAAAATAATGCATATTTAGAAACTAAGTGAAGTGATTTTTTTCATATTACTTTAAATACTGGAGCCTTTCAGCCTAAGCAGTTAATGGAAAAGAACCCTGACGAGTGCCTTCCTTTTTTCATGTGTTGCAGATTTAATTGTTTATACTAATGAAATTTCTGCCTGAGCTGAGCATTAGGTTGTGAGCAGTTTCATTCACTGACCTCCACGTCTTCTTGAAAACTCTTTCCGCAGTACACTTGATTTCCGGCTCCGAAACTCCGGACCTCTGAAATCATCTCTGCCATTGTCAACTGGTTCAGGCCTGACCAGCACAGTGCCTGCGCAAACAAAACATAATAATACAGTTCAACTGCTATTAAATATGATATCAAAAACCTAAAGTCAGGGACAGACCTAAAGACTGTGCACCTCTACAGACACTTAAAATACATTTACAATGACAAAATTTTGTCAATTTCATCATAAAGTCAAAAAGAAACACATACATACACTAAAGTCCATGAACAACACACTTTCCCTGAGGTACCCCATAAAAATGTCCACTCTCCCACAAAATCTTATGCAACATTAGATCCACTTTAACCTCAATTTTGTGGAGAAACGGTTAGAATAAATAATTATATTTAGTGTCAAAGCAAGCGTGTGTTTGCAGTGAACAACTTTAAGACCTACCTTTAGGTAATCTAGTTATATCAAGGTGACCATTTGCATTAACTGGTAGATCCAAATCCTCACTTGCATTTGAGTCCCCAGATTCATCCAGTCCAGAGTGCTTTATGACAACTGAAGGTTTTCTGTAACATCAGTGAAAGAAATAAATGACAAATATTTACCAAAGTTTAGAAACCTACTTGGACAGTGAAAAGAGAGATGATGTAAACCACAAATGCTGTGGCTGAAATACTTTTAAGTAAACAATAAACTCACCGCCTTGAGTACTTGCCATCAACACCAGCCTACAAAATGAGACAGTTTGTTCATTTAGTTTTTAACTGATGATCATCTCTGTTTGCTTTGTGTTGAAAAATATCCCAAAGGGGAAAGCAATAAAAATATTTTCAGTCTATGAGTCACTTGAATACAGCATAAGGATACAAGACATAATTTTCATAGAATACTGAGTAAATATGTGTTACAGATACCTACAACCTTCAGTAAGACTATTGCTCAGATGACAGAAATAATTAATTGAGTATTTGAGAGAAACTGTGTGAGATACGCCAAACTGTTAGACTACCACTATTCATAATGAAACGGCAACAGAAATTGCGGAGGACGACCTTTAACCAAACATGGTGGCATCTTTAAGCAAGGGGATAAACTGTCTCTACCAAACCTTGATATAGACAATCTGTGTGATGTGAACAAGAGCAGTGTTTATCTGTATGACCCACAAGAGGTGCAGAATACATAACTGCGCTGACAATACACGTCTCTTAAATTTGATACTGCAGGTGGCCAAAATACCTACAGTCTTTACATTCCCATCAGTCTGGAAACACATCAGCTATTGTCTGATCACTTAGCCTCACTGACCAGTGAGCAGTGTTTCAGAACTTCCAGTGTAGCCAGAGGGAATCAAGAAAGCAGGCCAAAACTTCCTGTTCCATGTGCTGGTCAAAGGTCAAATCTCAAAATCTCAAATGTCAGATGACAGTAATGGCATGACTGGTCAATACTAACTGGACTACATGGAGACTACACATGGACTCCAAAAGGCCTCTGTACCAAAATCCTGCTCCTTGCTGACAGATTTTCCGCTCTTTTAAAGGAATTATCTTTCAGTCAAATAAAGCTGGTATTACTGGCAGGAATCACAACTGAGGCGGCATGTTTCTATAAGTGGAAGATGCCTTTGAAACATACAGTGCATTGATTTTTGAATATTCAAATTTTCATTATTAAATAGGCATCTTAAATTTCTTGGCTGCTTAGCCTCATTTAAATACTGATTCTATGTATTTTTTTTTACTCAGGAAGTGCATGCTGTCCTCGTCAAAAATAGCCATGCATGTAAAACCTTTGCAGTTTTATCACTGGATATGCTGCCTTTGTCTATTCTTGAGTAAATATTAGTGTGTAGTAACTTCACTCTCTGTATGTTAAGAACATTAGAGCGTCACGTTGCTTTCCAATCGGCAACAACTTTTCTCTTGTCATTACTTTATTCAAATGTGACAAATAAATACTGTTACAGTGTGGTTTGTAACTGACTCACAGTCCATTTATAAAGTTTAACTACAGACATTATCACCTATATTTCTAATGCACGTTTCATATGCTTTATCCACATATGACAAATACTTGTTATTCGTCTCTCTCGATTAGCTTAATGTAGATTTAATCTGTTTTAATACTCTTTAGGGAGGGGCTGTTGTTTTTACTAAATCCAGCTAAAACCATTAACGGCACCATTAGTGCCACCAGTGTACATAAAATAATGAGATGCGTTTATTATGTGTTCACTTACCTCTGTCAAAGTAGAACAGCATCTGTTTGTCAGACCTGTGAACAGAAGATCAGTAAAAAAAATTTGGCACGTAAACATGTTTATAAAGTTTCCATTACTCATGATTAGTCATTAAAAAATGTACCATCAGCATCCTCTGAGTTTGCTGTGCCACTGCTTTCTTCAACACTGGAATTAGCCAAGTACTCATGAAGCTTGTTGACCAATACATTCAGCTTGCTGGTAGAGTTGCTACAGACAAGAGAAAAAAGCAGGGCTTTGTTTATTTATTTAAACTAATGAAACAATCCTGATTATACAGTGCTGTGAAAAAGTATTTGCCCCCTCCTGATTTTGTAGTTTTTTGAATATTTGTCACACTTACATGTTTCAGATCATGAAACAAATTTTAATATGAGACAAAGATGACCGGAGTAAATACAAAGTTTTTAAATGATGATTTAATTTATTAAGGGAAAAAGCTATAAAAACCTACCTAGCCCTATGTGGAAAAGTAATCGCCCCCTAAATCTAATAACTGGTTGTGCCACAAAGATGCATTACAAAACTTTGAAGAATTGTTTTAATTTAGTCACATAGGAGGGTTTTCGAGCGTGATCGGCCTGTTTAAGGTGATGCCAAAGCATCTCAATTGGATTTAAGCCCAGACTTTGACTAGGCCACTCCAAAACCTTCACTTTGGTCTTTTTGAGCCATTCATTGGTGGACTTGCTGGTGTGTTTCGGATAAATGTCCTGCTAAATAACCCAAGAGCGCTTCAGGGCACGAACTGATGGCCGGATATTCTCCTTCAGGATTTTCTGGTGGCGAGCAGAATTCATTCAACATGGCTGTTGATTTTTAAAGGCTCATTCAAATGCAGCCAAACAACGGAGCTTTTTTTTTTTTTTTTTTTTTAAATACTGGTATTTAAA